>BJCO01744072.1:0-12579 GCA_018326465.1 Flaveria floridana | reverse complement strand
CATGGCATTGATCCAAAATGAAAGAGGAAAGATAAGTGGTGCATGTACTTGCCCTAGGTGACTGGATCAACTTCGTGCACAATGTTCGTGATTAATTACCACAGGTCCAGCACCAACACTAGTGCACAATGTTCGGGGTATTGTACATGTCATCGATAGTAATGAACGTATGAATGAACGCAACGAACATACGGACAAATGAAATGAATGTATGAATGAAAGTAAGAAACGTACGAACGAAAGAAAGAGTTTATGAATGAATGTGAATGTTAACGATGAACGGTAAATGAACAAAAGCTAATGAATGAATGATGAAGATAATAATGATATTATCTATGTGTATGTATGTTGTGTGACCGCATGTATATAAAGAGCAATCTAACAAAAGAAAAGTATGTATTATTATAAACTAGAACTCACTCAGCAACGCTGACTTTTTATATGCTTCCAGTTGGCAGGTAAGGTTGCTGAGGATGGCACGAGGCGGCTACTCAGCTCTTTTGGGATGGCATTCTTTTGTATAATGCTTTTCTAATGTAATACGACAATATATATTTTGTAATTGATTAACGTTGTATTAACTGGCAAAAGCATTTATAGTAAATTGAAGAGTTATTTCAAAGTTTCCGCTGCATGATTTCTGTAATGATTACATAATGACGTGTTTTATGTGCGATGATGACCAGCTGTGAGGTGCCTGGGAACGGGGGGCCTTATAATATGGTAGCAGAAACAAACCATCATATGAGCTCAAAGGAGAGAATATCACATGGTATAAAACATTAAAGAAAAATCCGGACTAGATACAGGTTTAGTCCCTATCATAAGTGTTTAAGTCATCTGTGCAAAGTGTTTTCATCAATAACAAAAGTAAATTGTTTCAATTGTTTAAAAAACATAATAAGCCAATGCCATGGGTCGTGGAGCTAAGTCAAGGCCTTCTACACAGCTAGACATCCGTCATGGGTTACCTGAAACCTGCTTAAAAGAAAATTTATGTCAACTATAAAGTTGGTGAATTCAAGTGCTTAAAGTTTAAAAAAACAAAAGGATTAAATAAAATTGACCTTCGATTTAAAAGAAATCGTAGTTTCAATATTGTGGGGGATCACAATCAACCCTGCAGTCAGTCCCGGCTAGCCTCTTCTAAAATCATGTTTTACCGGTTAATCCCGAAGGAAGAACTGAGCCCCAAACCATTGTACCATACCTGCCAGATGGTTCACCATAGTTTCTTATAAAAACTTATCACATGCCACAAATGATCCCTCAGGATCTCAGTGGGGTACCCTTCCTAAACCGAAGCCACTGTGTGTGGGGGGTTCCCCAAATATATCTATCCATATAAAAGAAGCGGTTCACACAAGAATTAATGATCATGATATAAGTATCAGTAGGTACTCACATACCCCACATACAAACATCAAGTAAGGCACAGATATAGTTCAGTTATAACAGAGCATGCTGCATCCCAAAAACAGTAGTAAAAAAGGGATCACTAGAACTCACCTTAAAATTCAAGCTAAAATTCTTCGCGTGCCGGGGAAGTCTCAAGCCTAGTACCCTAGTGTCAAAAATTAGGGGTACGCTACTGGTTCTAAACTTATATAAGGTGTACTAGGTGTGCCAAGGAGTTCGTTGTCAGATTTGGCTTTGATTCGTTAAGGTTTGTATAAAAAGTTTCCTTTTATGGAAAGTCATGGTTTCTTATGTAATTAAGGATTTTTAAACCATTAGTTAAGATAAAATAGATTTGTTCAAGTTATTAGTATCTTCACATGAGTAGGTTATGGAGTTTGGTAGAATTTTACAGTTTAGTCCCTCAAGTTTCAAAATTGACAATTTCTACCCTAAAGTTTGTTTTCTAGTATTAATTGACTTTATGACCCAATATCAGGCTCTTGAATTTAATTAACTCATTTAATTTAAGTTTACCTCAAAATTTTCAGAATGTAGGTCCGGGTTTAATATTCTTACGTTTTACGCTTCCGGTTACGGTAAAACCGAAGGGTTTTAACGGTTAAGTATGGATTTCCATATTTGGATTCTTAGACCCTTAAATAATATTTTAAGGAAATTTTTAAAAGTTTTAAATCTGTTGAATATGAAATTTTAGCCTCTTATAGTTGAAAGCCTCATTTTTACGTTTAACCCGTTAAAACGCGTTTTTACCCGAATTTAACCATTTAAAAGCTTGTTTGCCCAAATTTTCAACACATTTAGATCTTATAGCTTCTAAATTAATGAAATAACTTAATATTTATGGGTTTTGGTTTTTATATCCTTACTTCTTATAATTTCTTCCAAACGTTACCCGATTAGTACCCGTTTTTAACTCAAAATTCCTTTTAAAATGTTTCTTGTCCATTTAGTCCACAAATCCAGTCTAAATCACCTTATTAACACTTTTAGAGCCTGGAATTATTTTTAAAAAGATTTAAGTCCACGCTTTCTTATTTTTAAGGTGTTTTACCACTTTTCGGGTTCCCAAAATGACCAAAATGCCTAATATTCTATATCTTTATTATTTTCAGCCATTAACAACTAATCATACACCCAATATTACCTAAAACTTACTGAAATTATAATCCTAGGTCACGGTTTCAACATACAACTCAAGAACAAGTTGAAAACGTAGTGATTACTCCATTTTCATCCATTACACATGTGTAAAACGTTATAACTCGTGGTCAAACATTACCAAAATCTTATGTAACTTTAAAATCAGATTATTAAGGTGTTTCAAAGATATTCTTTAACAGGTTATGATCCTTGGTTGAGAGGGTTTTCAAACAAGTACCTAAACAATGTTATTTTATGCAAAAAGAGGATTTTCTAAGGTGTAACTTGTGTTCTAACCACATGTTTACCAACATAGCATGGTATATACCTTTTTTAACTTTCAAAACAGGTTATTAGGAGTTTTATTAATCATTAACAATTAGATTACAATTTTTGCTTCAAAGGGTTACAAGACATGCAAGTTAGATGGTGCAAAATACCCAAAAAGAGGGTTTTCAAGGTGGGGATCAAGTTCCATCATTAGAATAGCCAACTTAACATGTGAGGTAACTTTAGAGAAGTTAAAATCTCCTCAAGAAAAAGATGATGGCAACAAGTTTCGGCTACAACA
Source organism: Flaveria floridana (assembly GCA_018326465.1). Classification (NCBI taxonomy): domain Eukaryota; kingdom Viridiplantae; phylum Streptophyta; class Magnoliopsida; order Asterales; family Asteraceae; genus Flaveria; species Flaveria floridana. The sequence continues at coordinate 9,446 of BJCO01744072.1, read as the reverse complement.
AAGAAAGGTAAGGTTTTTAATAGAAAAGTGAAGAAAACACAAGTTATGCCTTGTTTCGGGTATGATGATGCTTAGTCTTAGTGTTGTTCACGATTTGGTGAGTTTAGAGGGACTAGATGAGCTGGAGAATCTCGAAAAAGGGCTGGAGAATCTCAAACTTGCAAGAATCAAGCACCAATATTCACAAAATGGCACTTTCTTGTTTGTTTGAGCTTGACCGATGGTGGTTTGATGTTTTTCTTCGAATATGGGGCTGCAAATGGAGAGGAATCAAAGTGTTTGGGTGTGTTTCAGCTAGAGAGAAACCGAGAGAAGAGAGGAGAGAATGAGAGGTGTGTGTGTGTGTTGTTTGCATGAATGAGGAGTGGAGGAAAGGGTGGTGGTGGTAGTGGTGTAGAAGTGTGGTGATTGGGTGAGTAAGGGGCGGTCGAGATTTGGCTTGTAGTGAGGGTTTCTATTTAAATTTTAATTGTCAAACAATATTGTGTAGTATTAATTTATAATGTAGTGTAGTATATTAGATGGTAATGTTTAGTTAGTTGTTAAGTGTTGTGCATGATCATGCATGCATATGGTGTTCTTAATTGTGAATTTATGTGTGTTTACACATATCTTAATTGTTTCAATTAAGATTTAATTGCATGGCTGACTACTTGACTTTCCCGGAACACTAAGTTTTCCTAGGTTAAAGCTTGAACTAGCTAAGAGGTCATAAAAAGTCACATAAAATAATAAAAATGGTACTAATAGCAAATGATGATTCTAATGCTATTAAAAATATTTGAATGATACAATCATTAATATTAATAAGATGGGTAATGATGCAAGTAGATTAGGGTTAGAATTATGACCTAGAGGCCGGTTGTCACATTCTCCCACCATTTAGGAAATTTCGTCCTGAAATTTTAGCTTCGATTAGATTCAGGACGGGTGGGTTTGAAGAGGTGCGGATGACTCTTTCTCATCTCGTCTTCTTGCTCTCAAGTGAATTCAGGTCCTCGCCTAGAGTTCCATCTTACCTTGACTTTGGGTATGCGGCTTCATTGGAGTTTCTTGACCAACCGGTCAGTGATTTCCAAAGGTTCTTCCACAAAGTTCAGCTTGTTACTGATTCTTGCTTCTTTCAACGGTTGCTCCAGGGTTTTGTCTACCATGCACTTCTTCAAGTTTGACACATGGAAGGTGTCATGTATGTAACTCAACTTCTGAGGCAGCTTCAATTTGTATGCCACGGGGCCAATTCTTACAAGTATTTCAAATGGTCCAATGTATCTCATGCTTAACTTTCCTCTCTTTCCGAACCTCACGGTTCCCTTCCATGGTGCTACTTTTAGCATTACTCTGTCACCCACCTGAAATTCCAATGGTTTTCGTCTCCTGTCAGCGTATTTCTTCTGACGGTCTCTGGCTGCCTGTAGACGCTCCTTGATTTTGAAAATCTTGTCGGTGGTTTCCAACATGATTTCAGGTCTTATTACTTGGCTATCACCGATCTCATTCCAGGTCAATGGTGATCGGCATTTCCTATCATACAGAGCCTCATACGGAGCTGGCTTGATACTTGTGTGGTAACGGTTATTATAGGAGAATTCCACCAAAGGAAGATGGTTGTCCCAGTTCCCACCAAAGTCCATCACGAAAGCTCTTAGCATATCCTCCAAAGTTTGAATGGTTCCTTCACTCTGACCGTCAGTTTGTGGGTGGTAAGTAGTGGTTAAATTTAGACGGGTTCCTAAAGCCTGCTGGAGTGATTTCAAGAAACAAGAAGTGAAACGGCTATCACGGTCAGAGATAATTGATATTGGCACACCATGCCTGATCGCTATTTCATCGACGTACAGTTGAGCAGCTTCGTCAGGTCGTAGTCTTCTCGAATCGGTAAGAAGTGAGCTGATTTAGTTAGCCTATCCACTATTACCCAAATAGCATCATGACCTCTAAACGTTCTGGGTAATTTTATAACAAAATCCATCATGACGTTATCCCATTTCCATTCTAGGATTTCGGGTTGTTGCAACGTTCCTAACGGTATTTGATTTTCAGCTTTTACCATGGCACAGGTTAGACATTTTCCAACATAAACAGCGAATGATTTCTTGGATCCAGGCCACCAGAAAAGTGCCTTTAGATCCTGGTACATTCTGTCGCCTCCGGGGTGAACCGAGTACCTAGATTTATGGGCTTCGTCCAGGATTACCTCTCTAATTCCCCCGTACTTCGGTACCCACGTTCTACTATCGCCATTCATCTCTAACTGCTTCTCCATTCCTGTTAACGCTTCCTCTGCTAAATTCTCTTCCTTTAATGCTTCACCTTGAGCTTTTTTCAGCCTTGCGATAAGGTCGGTGTACACACTCATCCTTAAGGCACGGACGCGAAGGGGTTTTTCTCTTTCTTTTCTACTCAAGGCATCCGCCACTACATTGGCTTTACCGGGATGGTAACGGATTTCGCATTTGTAATCGTTTAACATCTTGACCCATCTTCTCTGGCACATGTTCAACATCTTCTAGTCCAGAATGTGTTGCAAACTTCGATGGTTAGTGTAGATGATGCACTTCGTTCCATAGAGGTAGTGCCTCCACATTTTGAGAGCAAACACCACGGCACCCAATTCCAGATCGTGCGTCATATAGTTCTTCTCATGATCATTCATGAGTCTAGATGCATAAGCAATCACCTGTTGCATTGCATTAGTACACATCCCAGCCCTTGACGCGAAGCGTCACAATAGAGTACGAAATCTTTGACTCCTTCGAGGAGGGCGAGGAAAAGTGCACTACACAACTTCTCCTTAAGCGTTTCAAACGCTTCATTTTGCTCTTGTTCCCACACAAAGGTTGTGCACTTCTTAGTCAATGCGGTCAAGGGTTGCAAAATGCGCGAGAAGTCCTTTATGAACTGTCGGTAGTACCCGGCCAATCCAAGGAATTGCCTTATCTTAGTGGGGGTTTCAGGAATTTTCTAGTTCTTGATAGCCTCCATCTTGGAAGGGTCGACTTGAATCTCGTTCTCATTTACCACATGCCCTAAAAATTGGATCTCTCGCATCAAAAATTCACATTTAGAGAACTTGGCATATAGTTGCTCATTCTACAGTAACTCAAGAATCAGTGTGAGATATTTCTCGTGCTCTTCCTTGCTATGGGAGTAGATTAGGATGTCGTCGATGAACACGATTACAAACTTGTCAAGATATGGGCGACATACACGGTTCATGAGATCCATGAACGCTGCTGGTGCATTAGTCAGTCCAAAGGGCATGACTAGATACTCATAATGTCCGTATCTAGTTCGAAAGGCTGTTTTGGGTATGTCTTCTTCTTTATCTTCAGTTGATGGTACCCTGACCTTAAATCTATTTTGGAGAAATAACTTGCTCCTTGCAGTTGATCGAATAGGTCATCCATTCTCGAAAGAGGGTATCGGTTCTTTATTGTTAGCTTGTTCAGTTCCCTGTAATCAATGCACATACGTAGGGTTCCATCCTTCTTTTTCACAAATAGCACCAGGGCACCCCATGGAGAAACACTTGGACGTATGAATCCCTTGTCAAGTAGTTCTTGAATTTGCAACAATAGTTCCTTCATCTCAGGAGGGGTGAGTCGATACGATGCCTTGGCCACTGGTGCGACACGAGGCAGTAGATCTATCTGGAACTCAACTTGTCGACTCGGAGGTAGTCCCGGTAAGTCTTCTGGAAACACTTCTGGATATTCAGAAGCCACTAGAATATCTTCAATCTTCTTCTCCTCTTTAGCATTCATCACATAGACTATGAATGTTGTGCTTCCCTTCATACGACTCCTGGTAGCTTTTAAATGGGATATCATAGGGTATAGTGTGTTACTTCTTTCGCCATGGACCGCTAACACCTTCCCATCGCTCATAGGTATCTTATGTAGGCGTTCATCACATACAACTTCGACTCTATGCCTAGCCAGCCAGTCCATACCATCAACCACATCAAATCCTCCTAGTTTAATAGGCATCAGGTTTATCTTAAATGTACTTCCTTCTAGATTCATTAAGCAATCTTTGATGACTTCGTTAGGTTCTAAGATGTTACCGTCAGCTAATTCTACGGTAAACGTATCAGTCAGGATGCATGCACTCATGTCAATCAAAGGCCTAAAAGTACTAGAGAGAAAACTAGCAGTTGCTCCAGTATCAATTAGAACGGTAGCAGGACGGTTGTTTATAAGGAACGTACCGTTAACCACATCGGGCTCCTTACGGGTGCCAGCTGGATCCATCACAAATGCTCTCCCCTTAGGCTTGTTGGGCCTGCCATCATTATCTCTCCCCAGCTTAGGACACTTATTCCTCATGTGCCCTTGATCCCTACACTAATAGCATTGTTTACCAGGCGCATATGTACAGTCTTTAATTAGATGGCCAGATCTCTTGCATCGAAAACAAGGAATGGGGTTGCACTCCCTTTGATGATGAAGCTTGTATTTGTTGCAGAAAGGGCTTGTGCCTAGATACAATCTCCTAGCCTTTTTACAGTGGTCATTTCTTCTCGCCTCTGCACTAGATCTTTTGCTTGAACTGCCACTGCTACCGACCGTCTTCCTGCCCTCAAACCACTTCCTTTTCTCTTCCACCGCCTTCTTTTTATCCTCGTTTCTCCCTTGCTCAGTCCAACTAGCTCTAACTAGGTCGTCGGTCAGACTACTGGCAAAGTCGACTGCAACTTGTAGGGTAGCAGGCCGAGAAGATCAAACCATGCCTCTAACCCTAGGGGGTAATCCCCAGATGAAATGGGCTAGACCCTTATATTCTGGCATCACCAAGTGTGGTACCAGTCGGGACAATGACAGGAATCGATTGATGTATTCGGTGTAGTTTGGGCCTTTCATCTCCAAACTCAGGAATTCGGCCTCCAGTTTCTCTAGCTGATTGATCGGGCAGTACTTGTTGGTGATTAGTTCCCTGAACTCAGACTAGTTCATTCTACCAACAGGATTCTGGCCTCGGGGCTAAATGATGGTTTTCCACCATTCCAGTGCTGGTCCCTTTAGAGATTGGGAAGCAAATCTCACCATATGCTCCAGCTTGCATTCACTGATGTCCAACACGGCGTCAATTTCATCAAGCCACCTATAAGTTCCGATTGCACCCTCGGTGCCATAGAAGTCCTTTGGCTTGAAAGCCATGAACATTTTGTTAGAGCACCCGTTTCTTATAGTCTCGGCTTCCTCATGGTTTCCTTCCTCATTGTTGGGTCCATAAGTCCCGGTGGTGTTTCCCCCATCTCCGTTGATTTGTGCAATTATTGTTAGGATCGCGTTAGCAATTTGTTGCGCCACCAGGTTGGCAATCATTTCATCGTTCACTTGGTTGGAGTTCCCCCCAAGTGGTGCTTTCGGTGGAGTAGGTGGTTGGTTCCCACCTCGGGTAGCACGTCATCTTTCGAATCGAGTCCCTCTCCTAGTTGGCATTCTGATAGTATCATAGATAAATTTCTTTAGCATCGCATACATTTTGTTTCAAGTATTCCATTGTATCTCATAATTCCTATCATACACTACAATCATTCATTTACGTTTCATTCAAAGTATACGGAGATAACTACCAATAAGTAACTATCAATTATGCAACACAAGGATTAGCACATTTTCAAATAACTCACCCTGCAAATGTTAGCATCATCACCAAATAGTTTTCATAAATAGTTCAAATGTAGTTTCAACCATACATAATAATAATAAGCGTCATTGTTTCACAAATTGGAAGGCGCCATCACCCCCATAAATAGAAATAGTTTCTAAAATAAATAGATAGATAGTTTCTCAAATAGTCTCGTAGCCTACTGTCAAGCATTCAAATATTAGCTATATCACCCCTACCACTTCTTCTTCAACCATCCGAACCAACCTGAGATTTTCTTCTTTTGCTCTTGCTCAAAGCGCTGCACTTCATGTGACGCCATCATCACCTGAAACTAAGCGGACTGTGAAGTTTGTGTGGCATGTTGGAGGGTCAACTCGTGACGCTAGATGGTCTTCAGTATCTCACTCAAGCTAGGGTCTGACGGACCGAAGTCACTAGCCCGACGGCTAGACTGGGAGTACTGATCTCCAGCGAGTACGCTAGGTCCGTCATACATACTATGCCTAGGTGGCATCCAGTACTCATCGTGAGGAAGATGTCTAGGTGGGGCAAACGTAGAGGGTGCTGGTGTCAGGGCCCTTGCATGTGGAGGTGGGCGAGGAGGCATCCTAAAAGAAACGAAAAGTCCTGGTCTAGCACTCTTCCTAGGTAGAGTGACAACACGGGCACCCCTGTTTCCAATAGGTGGAATAGGTGAGTGGTTAGGAGCTACGACATGTGGTGAGTTAGAGTGTGTTCGGCTCCTAGCCAATGATGTCGGGGATGAGTCTTCAGATGACCCAGTGTCGTCAAAGGTCGCGGATAGCCAGCAAGGGTGTTCGCATCTCCGTAAATATGCCTCATACTCCTTTTGTGTCTTCGCCCTCCTAACGGTCCCAACGGGAGCAGTCTCGTCAATAGGGTGTGCAGGTGCTTTACCTTTGTCAGCCATAATCTGGTTATCCCGTAAATATTGTCATGGGAAATTTTGCTTCTCATAGCTCATCGTTATAATAATAGTTATAGTAATAGTAGTGATGGCAGTAGTATCAGATATTCCAATAGTATCCATAACCAGAGGTATCAGTGAGTAATACTATCAGATATCATTAGCTTCTTCAAATAATAACAGGCAAAGCGGTTTATCTTATAAAAACCTTTAGACCATTCAAAGAAATTTCAGAAATCATAAGTTTCAAACAAAGAAGGTCCAAACATTAACTAGAGGTCCATGATGGAATTTACGCGTCCGGTAAATTCATGATTACGTTGATCAAGTGTAATAATCAATTTAACTAACCCAATCATCCTAACACTTTCCCACTAGGACACTCCTAAGATGTCAGGGTTGTAGCTTAGGGTCTACTGTGGTATTCCCGACTTCTTTACAACCTTTGGCTCTGATACCAATCTGTCACACCTCGAACCCAGGTAGGGTGGGACGTCACAGACTAGCAATAACATATGGCAGCAGAAACAAACCATCATATGAGATCAGAGGAGAGAATATCACATGGCATAAAACATTAAAGAAAAATCCGAACTAGATACAGGTCTAGTCCCCATTACAAGTGTTTAAGTCATCAGTGCAAAGTGTTTTCATCAATAACAAAAGTAAATTGTTTCAATTGTTTAAAAACATGATAATCCAATGCCATAGTTCGTGGAGCTAATTCAAGGCCTTCTATACAGCTAGACATCCGTCATGGGTTACCTGAAACATGCTCAAAAGAAAATTTGTGTCAAATATAAAGTTGGTAAATTCAAGTACATAAAGTTTAAAAAAACAAAACGATTTTTACACCATTAGTTAATGATACAACCAAAATAGAGTTTTCCAAGTGATTAGTAGCTTCACATGAGTAGGTTATGTAGTTTGGTAGAATTTTACAGTTCAGTCCCTCAAGTTTCAAAATTGACAATTTCAACCCCAAAGTTTGTTTTCTAGCATTAGTTGACTTTTATGACCAAATATCAGGCACTTGAAGTTAAGTAACTTATTTAAGTTAAGTTTACCTCAAAATTTTCAGAATGTAGGTCCGGGTTTAATATTCTTACTTTGTACGTTCCCTGTTACGGTAAAACCGAAGGGTTTTAATGGTTAAGTATGGATTTCTATATTTGGAGTCTTAGACCCTTAAATATTATTTTAAGGACATTTTTACAAGTTTCTAATCTGTTGAATATGAAGGTTTAGCCTCTTATAGTTGAAAGCGTCATTTTTACGTTTAACCCGCTAAAACGCGTTTTTACCCGAATTTAACCGTTTAAAAGCTTGTTTGCCCAATTTTTCAACACCTTTAGATCTTATAGCTTCTAACGTACTGAAATAACTTAAGTTTTATGGTTTTCGGTTTTTATAACCTTATTTCTTATAATTTCTTCCAAACGTTACCCGGTTAGTACCCGTTTTTAACTGAAAAATCCTTTTAAATTGTTTCTTGTCCATTTAGTCCACAAATCCAGTATAAATCACTTTATTAACTCTTTTAGAGCCTGGAATTCTTTTTAAAAAGATTTAAGTCCATGCTTTCTAATTTTTAAGGTGTTTTACCACTTTTCGGGTTCCCAAAATGACCAAAATGCCTAATATTCTATATCTTTATTATTTCCAGCCATTAACAACTCATCATACACCCAATATTACTTAAAAATTACAGAAATTATAACCCTAGCTCACGGTTTCAACATACAACTCAAGAACAAGATGAAAACATAGTGGTTACTCCATTCTCATCCATTACACATGTGTAAAACGTTATAACTCGTGTTCAAACATTACCAAAATCTTATGTAACTTTAAAATCAGATTATTAAGGTGTTCCAAAGTCGTTCTTGAGCAGGTTATGATCCTTGGTTGGGAGAGTTTTCAAACAAGTGCCTAAAAGGTGTTATTTTATGTAAAAAGAGGGTTTTCTAAGGTGTAACTTGTGTTCTAACCACCTGTTTAGCAACATAACATGGTATATACCTTTTGTAACTTTAAAAACAGGTTATTAGGAGTCTTATAAATCATTAACAAGCAGATTACAAGTTTTTCTTCAGAGGGTTAGAAAACATGCAAGTTAAATAGTGCAAAACACCCAAAAAGAGGGTTTTCATGGTGGAAATCGAGTTCCATCTCCAGAATAACCAACTCAACATGTGAGGTGCTTTTAGTGAAGTTAAAAGCTCCTCAGGAATAAGATGATGGCAACAAGTTTCTGCTACAACAAAGAAAGGTAAGTTTTTTAAGAGAAAAGTGAAGAAAACACAAGTTATGCCTTGTTTCGGGTATGATGATGCTTACTCTTATTGTTGTTCATGATTTGTTGAGTCTAGAGGGACTAGATGAGTTGGAGAATCTCAAAAAAGGGCTGGAGAATCTCGAACTTGCAAGAATCAAGCACCAATGTTCACAAAATGGCACCTTCTTGTTTGTTTGAGCTTGACCGATGGTGGTTTGATGTTGTTCTTCGAATATGGGGCTGCAAATGGAGAGGAATCAAAGTGTTTGGGTGTGTTTCAGCTAGAGAGAAACCAATAGAATAGAGGAGAGAATGAGAGGTGTGTGTGTTGTAACGCCCGACAGTTTGACTTTTTGGTAGGTTATGCGGCTGTGCAACAGCCGCATGGAATTGATGCGACTGGAGGTTGAGCCGCATGTTATTCGGCCGATTGAAGCTCAACCGTACGATTGGAGTTCAAACGCCCGAATGAAGGATGAACCGCATGGAACTCATGCGACTGGGGTCTAGTCGCATGGTGTCTATGCGACTGAAGGTCCAGTCGCCCCTGGACCAGATGCGACTGAGAAATACCTATAAAAGGGGAGCAGCTCTCATTCTCCTCCCAACATTTAGAAATTT
>BJCO01744071.1:0-31165 GCA_018326465.1 Flaveria floridana | reverse complement strand
AGACAAGTGATGGAGCATACGATGTTGCCAGATGTTATACTCACTCCTCACAAGCATCGGAGGCTTTGTTGAGGAGCCAGTATTGTGAGGATCGTTTGTTGGTGTTTCCATTTTAGATTTCAAGCAAATTCAAGGTAAACAAAACAAATCTAGCTCAAAAACCACGAGAACCTCAAGTTTAATGGCCAGAAGCAGCAGAATCTCAACCTCTATAACTAATTCTTGCAAATTGCTAATTCGATCAAATGTAGATAGCAATAGAGCAGTTTCAATGATCAATTGTTAAATCGATCAACGATTAACCTGCTCTGATATCATTTGAAAGAATCTCAGCCTCTAGTTTGATCAATTAGATTGTATTCGCAACAGATTTAGCACAAGAATTAGAACAAACAAGCAAGAACAAATAGATTTTGCAATAGAACAGTAAGTTATAGAGAGAGAGAAAGAATTCTGCAAAAAGGTGTTTTCTATTGAATCACACGCTTTGGCAAGGATTACAATTAGGTCATCTTCCTTTTATAGGAAGAATGACGTCAGCTGATGTCACTTGATAGTGAGATCAAACCGTTATTAACAAACTACTGAAAAACACCTAAACTACTGAAGATGTCAAACAACTGACATCTTCTTACAAAATGCTAAGTGTTAAACTTATTACAAATGACTGATAAGAAACTACTGATAGCTACAACGACTGAAGAACAAACTCTCCAGTCATTTTACAAACTACTAAAAAGGAAAATTACAACTACTGAACTACTACAACGACTGAAGAACAAACTCTTCAGTCGTTTTACAACTACTGAAATAGAAAAGACTGAAAGGTAAATCATCACAACAACTGAAGAATGCTTCTTCAGCTGTTGTGACAAACTCTAAAGGCTTCAACACTTGTCTTCAGATTTTGACTTCAGGTGTTTCATCAGCTGATGACTTTAGTAGTTGTCATCAGCTGATGTCTTCAGTCTTTGTCTTCAGGCTTTGTGCTTCAGCTGTTGATCTTCAGTACTTTGATCTTCAGCTGATGTTCTTCAGTTCTTTAGGCTTCAGTAGTTGAAGTCTTCAGCACTTCGGTTCTTCAGTTGATGGTCTTCAGTACTTTGATCTTCAGCTGTTGAGGTATTCAGACTTTGTTAAACAGCTGAAGATGTCTTCAGCAGTTGTTGTGTTGTCTTGTAGGACTTAGAGGTTTTTCTGATCTGGCTCATTGGTTCTTTTGGTCTAACAATTTTGCATGTTCATCTCCATATGGTAACCACTAAGTATGCCATACAACTTAGTGAGAGTGAGGGTCATGAGATTTTTAGTCCTCTTAATGACCACACAATAGTGTGTCCATTGTCTAGGAAGAGAGGACATGAACTTTCTCATAATATTCATGTTCTCTAGTTTCATTCCAACATCCACCAAAGTGTCCACAATCTCAACATACCTCAAGTACTGTTGAGTCATGGTTTCACCTATTTTGAAGGTGAAGTTCTCAAAATGCTGCTTCAGAAGATCTTTCTTGTTTTCTTTGGCTTCAGTAGACCCCTCATACATCAACTTTAGCGCATCCCAGAGCTGCTTAGCCGTTTTAAACTTCTTGAAGACTCTTTAGATTGCATTTGGAAGAGCAGTTTGGAGGACAGTCATGGTTTTTTGATCTATATCTGTTCTTTTTCTATCTTCTTCAGAGTAGTTAGCCACCTCCTGTTAGGTCTAGAATTTTCGTATAGGTTTAATTCTTTAATCAATCACTATAATAACTCTTGTATCTCTTTTATCTTTTATATGCAATATACATTTATAGGTTAACCCTATTTATTTATGTATGTTTGCAGGAAAAACATTAAGACTTAGTCAATTTCTTGAATTGACTAAGTGTTGAACAACATCTACAGATGTACAAATTGTTCCTCCATAGATATTCTGGAAGAATACAAGTATGGACTTCGTGGAACTCCTAAAGAAGCTTTAGAACAACAAGAACGTCTAAGGCAATTGTAGCTCCTACGGAAGACTAATATCTACGGAAGACCAATCATCTGCGGAAGACAAAGATCCTGCGGAAGACCAATCTCCTGTGAAGGACCAGCACTTGATATACTTCATCAAGTACATCAAGTCAACAAAGTCAAACACTAAAGTGATAAGTCAATATTTACGGATGACTTTCACTTTAGTCAGAGAATGTCACATCAGGACATTCTTTGAGTAACTTTCTTACCCCGATAAGAAAGTTACTGTTACCCTAACAGTAAATATCTAAGCCTACAAATACAAGGCCTAGGTACACTCTTTTACGTAACAATAGTGAACTGATTGTGATCGACAGCTACGAATCATTACGATTAAACCCTAGTAGCCACAAACAATCTCACAACAATACATGCATAAAAATAGCATTAAACCCTAGCAATAGCAATAGCATTCCTTGTTTTGTTTGTTTATTGTAATCATTATTCATTCATTAATGGAAAACTTTTAAAACATTTATGTTGTTCTTCATCTTGCGTTCATATGCTTTTCATTATTGATTTGTTCTTCATTGTTTGTGTTTTATTAAACAACTTTACATCAATCGATTAATCTAACAACAATTAGTGGTAATTCCATAATCATTGTTTGTCATTAACTAAACTGATAATTCCCTGACGGTCCTTAGATTCACAGGTGCTTCTCCTGAAGGCAAAAGATGATGAAATTAAGAGTTTGAAGAAAAGAATTAGTGAGCTTGAATCTATGCAAACTTCTCAACAAGCACCAAAACAACAAACAACTTCAAAAGCTATCTCAACTCAACAACAGGACCCAATCATCCAATACAACAGGAAGAGAAAATATTGGGGGAAGTTTGAAAAAGAAATCATAAAGGTGCAAGACTCACCAAAGAAAACTAAAATAGTCTCACTTGAGCATACCCTATTAGCTGAAGTATCAACATTAAAGCCAATTAAGCCTAATGATGAAAGTGATGCTGAGTGGGAGGAGTTGACTAAAGAAGAAACTCCAAAGGATGCCAAAACAACAATATCTGATGAACTGCTCATAACTTAAGACATCCTTGAAGAGAGACCCGAATCTACCATGATCATTGAACTTATTAACAAAGGGTTTCCATATGAATTAGTAGAAATGATGAACTTGGATGAGATGAAAGAAGCCATCAAAGATTTCACCGTGGCTAGACTAATGATTCCAGAATGCAACTATGATACCTTCATCAAATTCCAAGCAACTGAAAAGCTAAAGAAAGAATTAGGTCATTGTAACACCAAGAAGCTAAACAGAAACAACATTATTTGCTGGTTCTAAAATCACAACCACAAGTTCTATAAGCTAAGAGAGAGATCTATAAAAGAACTGAGACAAATGATGGAATATGTGATGAAGATTGAGTTGCAAACTGGAGTTAGATTTAGAACTAAAACTCCAAATCCAAGTCATGTCCATCAATCAACTCCTTCAGAGCCCATCTTTGTAGAGAGCAAAGATATGCATAAGAGCAAAGAGAAAATGATTAGAGAGCCTACGAGGTTATTCCTAGAAAAGTATGGCCTCTTTGAACTACTATGAGATAAATAACTAAACAAAAGTCCACACTGTTCCAACTCTTTGATCATATCACTACTCCCAAGTCAGTTGAAGAATACTAGATATTTGCTTGGAAATACGATGTTAAATGGGATAGTGCAATAATGAAAAGGGCATCTGGGATGATTTAGTACTTTCCCTTGATTGAATTAGTCATCTCACTCCCAGATGCCAATATTAAACAACTCTGGAGCTTACAAATCACTAATTATCCAACTCATACAAGAGGAAGAGATTTCTCAGGGATGATTGGAAAGTTATTGTTAAGATTCAAGGATGATGTCTTTCAAGAAGCTATAAGAGAAGATAAGGAGCATATCAAAAGGAAAGAGAAGGAAAGAAGGTAACTGTCAAGCTCCTCACGCTCTATAGAAGATGAGTTTTTGATAAGGGTAGGTCATGCCAATAAGAGATCTACGACAATCAAGAAATTTGAGGGAAACCAGTTCTCACATCCCGTCACTCAGTGGGGGTATATTGAGAAAACAAAGGAGCTGGTGCTAAAAAGAACTACAGATAAGATGGAAGCTTCGAGTATTAGGATATTTGATTCATTGGAGAACAAACTCCTACACCCAAGCTACACTGCTTATCTTCATGAAAAATTCTTTCCCAAGCTCAACAATGATCAGGCATAAAATGACTTATATTTATATGTGCATATGATTTAGGTAATAGATAAGCTGAATGCCACCGCCAATAAAAGAAGAAAATTTGAGGTTGGCCAGCTTATGGGTTTTGAAATCCCATCTATTACAGAATTGAGAACATCTGAGGAAGATGAATTAGAAGTTGTCAACAATAGCAGTATTGTTGCAACTTTAATAACAAAAGAAGATATTTTTTAAATCAAGTATGACACCTTGAACAAGATGAGTAGAATGGAGATCAACTACAAGTAAGATGATCAAAAGGAAGTTGTATCTTTCTTCAACAAAGATGGTGTCAAGAATAAAAGAACTACAAAGTTTAAGGAATTGATAAGAAGAAGCTAAATCTAAGGGGGAGTATTGTTAGGTCTAGAATTTTTGTATAGGTTTAGTTCTTTAATCAATCCCTATAATAACTCTTATATCTCTTTTATCTTTTGTATGCAATATACATTTATAGGTTAACCCCATTTATAATATGTTGCTTTATATATATGTTTGTACTAAAAACATTAAGACTTAGTCAATTTCTTGAATTGACTAAGTGTTGAACAACATCTACGGATAAAAAAATTATTCATCTGTAGATATTCTGGAAGAATACAAGTATGGACTCTGTGGAACTCCTGTAGAAGCTTTACAACAACAAGAACATCCAACGAAACTATAGATCCTACGGAAGACCAACATCTGCGGAAGACCAATCTCCTACGGAAGACAAAGTTCCTACGCAAGACCAATATCCTTCGGAGGTCCAACACTTAATATACTTCACCAAGTTCATCAAGTCAACAAAGTCAAACACTAAAGTGATAAATCAACATTTGCGGACGACTTTCACCTTAGTCAGAGAATGTCACATCAGGACATTCTCTGAGTAACTTTCTTACCTGATAAGAAAGTTACTGTTACCCTAATAGTAAATATCTAAGCCTACCAATATGAGGCCTAGGTACACTCTTTTAGGTAACAATAGTGAACAAATTATGATCGACAGCTACGAGTCATCACAATTAAACCCTAGCAGCCGCAGATAATATCACAACAATACACACATCAAAATAGCATTAAACCCTAGCAATAGCAATAGCATTCATTGTTTTGTTTGTTTATTCTAATCATTATTCAATCATTAATGCAAAACTTTTGAAACATTTATGTTGTTCTTTATCCTGCGTTCATCTGCTTTTCATTAGTTGATTTGTTATTCATTATTTGTGTTTTGTTAAACAACTTTACATCAATCGATTAATCGAACAACAATCATTGATACTTTATACTACATCCTACAACCGGCTGCACTTGGAAAGCCAGTTGGAACATTGAAAGATAACAAAAACAATGTAGAGTCAAAAGGCTGATTGCCTTTTGACTAGTGACATGACATGCCATAGCTCACATCCTAATATAATACAAAAAGGATAAAAGTACATAAAGTAGAAAGTTACATACAAAGACTTCAATGTACAGTTGCAAAAGCATGGACCTTTTCACCAACTCATGCAAGTTGGTCAGTCTTCAGAGTTGCAGTGGAAAGTGGTTCAGCTTTATGCAAAAGTACATCTGAGAAAGCATGTTGATCTCTGTCTTCGGAAGAAATCAGTCTTCACTTCATTTGGCTTTGGAAGACTTTGTATTTGAGGCTTTAGAAGACTTCATCTTTGGCTTCAGAAGATTTTGTCTTTTGGCTTCGTAAGCTTTTATACTTGGAGTTATTCTTATGCAGAGTATAAAGCTTCCGCAGGAACTTTTAGCTTCAGAAGATTTTATGCTTAGCATAATTCTCATGCAAAGTATAAAACTTTCGTAGCAGTTCTACTTGGTACTTGGTGCATGCATGCAGGAATCCATTCGGTTGCTTGGGTTGTATTAGCCTCTATATAAACCTTACATTTTACTAAAAGGTTCACTAATCTACATCCAACAATGCTTGAGGCTATGGATCCTAGTGACATCCCTGCAGACCTAGCAGGTTATGAACCCACACCAGACACCACCACTTTAATGCCAATTATCTCTTCCAACCCAATTAAATACATATATCATAGAAACCCTAAATGACCCTTGTTCAATCTACTCTGATTGAAAAGTTTCCTCTGTTCACACCAAAAAGGCTAGAGTGGAACAAAGGGCTCCCACTTAGCCAGAGGTCCAACCATCCTCCATCATTGACCTCAATATCAATGTTGAGTCTCCTCAGTCTCAACCTGATAAGTCCAAAATCCAAGCTTTAAGCCCTCAGGGTGAGTCCCAACACTCCTCTGAGCAGCCAAAAAGGGACAACTCAAGGGTCATTAGGAATAACTTATGTATCCTTTACTAACCTATTAACCCAATCTGATGAAGATCTCATGTTTTATCAGGGCCATGATGTTGATCTACCACACCACTCTATCAGATCAACTAAGCCCCATGGAACCTCTTATTTCTAGCCCACATTAGTTAAGCCAAACTAGGGTGAGTCCACAGGTGTTGAGAGGACTCATGTAGACTCAGCTACCACTACTGAGAGTGTCTCATTAGGCTCTAAGGACATTTGTAACATAACTGAGACTGAGTCTACGACAACCTTTCCAATTGATGACTCTGAAAGGGACATTAGTATGCAAGGGAAACCAGGGTGCCAAGAAACCATATCTGGTGATGATGATGAACATACTAGGTATGTTATCTCATCTCCCAGGATTCTCCAAAAGAAGATGAGGGAAGTCTGCAACTTACCATCAGAGACCTACTTTCTAAAATCTCAAACCTTGAATCAAAGTTTAAGACTTTATAGGATAAGTCTGCCACTCAACAAGTTAAGATTAAAAATCTCAAGGCCAAACTAGCTGAGACATAGATTGATAAGTCTGTTAGGCACGTACATGTTCAAGTCTCTTTAAGTTCTTCCTCTAGCTCATTTCCTACTCAAGATGATGCTACCAAAAAGGGGAAGAATATACAGAGTCAAAGTCATGAGGAACCAAGCTTGGCCATCTTAACCTTATCTTCACTCTATCCTACACAACAATACTCTACAACTATCTTCCCTTAGCCATCTCCTATAACATTTCAAGTGGACCCTAGGATACTTATTGATCTTAACAGATTTTTAACCAAGTTTCTGATAAGCTCCTCACTTGAACATCCCTCACCCGATATTGCTATACCCTACTTTGGAGATAAAGAGCTTCAACGATTGAGTGCACCACCTATCACAAGAAGGAAATTGGTCAACCTAAACTTCCTATTGAACCTGAGGTTGACTTTGAAGGGGAAATAAGGACTGATGGCCCAGCAACTAACTCAGTTAGGACAGGTAGTGCCATTCCAATCTCTTCCAAAGTAGAAATTCAAGCTTTGGAAAGGATTATTGAATTGTCATATTTGTTTGATGATCTGCTTATCATAGAGGCTATCCTTGATCTAGCCTCTCAGGTAAATAGTGAGGACTTTCTCAAAACCCCTCTTTCTCAGACACAACAAGCACCATAAGCTTAACCCCACTCTCCCCAACCTGGATCATCTAAGCCAGAATCTCCAAAGGCTGAATCTTTCTCAGATCCTAAAGGAAAAATGAAGATGACTTTGAAGAGCTTCTTGCGGAAGAAAGGTTTGAGAATCTAGAAGAAAGGTAGAGTCGAAACTGGAAAACTGTTGGCTGCAAGCAGCAAAGCAGCAGCAACAACTCAAGAGTCTATCAACAACAGGAGAAGAGTGGAGGTGATAGACAGGCTCATCAGCCTGGGAGTAGATAATGAAGAAATGCTTCTACTCCCACTTGATGAGCTTGTTAATCTGGAGAAGGCAACCCTGCTGCAAAAGGAGAAAGAGGAAGTGTAACGCCCGAAAATTTCAGGGAAATAAAGGGCAGAGAAAGTTTTCACGCGAAAGGGATGAAGTAGCAAAGTTCTTGCGCGAAAGAAAGTTCTCGCACGAGAAGTCTACGAAAATTGCTGCTGAGTATAAGTAGCTGAGAGTACCCATGCCTGACCCATATCCACATGAAAAATACTGCTGCTAGAGAGAGAAAATGGCTGTTTAGAGAGAGAAAGTGTAGAATCGAGGTGTTTAAGGTATGTAACTCGTGTAGTAACTTGTGCTAAGTATTAAGAAACTATTATTTACGAATATAATACGGGGATGTGTAGTTTTTGTTCTGTAAGAGCTTCGGGAAGGTCAAGTTTATGCTAAAACTTAATGATGTGAGTTTCTAGTCGTCGTTTTACATAAATTTTTATGTTTTGAAGCTATTATGTATACTAAAATAGTCATTTTATGCTTGTATGATGATGTTATTAGGTTACTTGGCGGGAAACCCGTGATTTTTGCGCCAGCAGTTTACTGTACGGTACAAAATTTGAAATTTATCAAGTTCTCACGCGAAAGGGTAGTTCTTGCGTGAAATGTTGGTTTTCGCGCGACATGTAGTTTACGCGCGATATGTAGTTTTTGCGCGACTAGAGGTTTTCGCGCGACATGAATGAATTGATTTGCGGGTTTGAATGTGGAGAAGTTCTCGCCCGAGAGGTTAGTTTTCGCGCGAGATGATGTTGATGTATGTCTAAGTTTTCGCATAACCTGCTATGATGTTTGTGATGCTTGTGATGTGTTATCTTTTTATGATGTAATAGTTTTCAAAACTATGTATTTTATGATGTAACTTTACTGGATACGTATGTACGAATATGTAAAGTATTATGTAATGAAAGTAAAAGATAATGATGATGAGAAGCGGGACGTAATGAATGAATGAAAGTCTTGCAAGCAAATGATGGAGGTTCACAACTCAATGAGGTCGTTGTTTGCTCAATTGTATGCGGTTTAGCTAACCCTTGGAAATACATACAGGGGTCTAGTCATTGTGACTGTCCAAGATGTGATGGATCCTCGCCACTTACCCCGGTACTGTGTTAAATTTTTGATCATGACGTGGGGGTTTATTTATAAACCTCCGCACTGTATCGGCTTTTTACATGATGTGGGGGTATAGCGTATGGCAAGATCCGTATAAAGATGAATGATGATTAACAAATGATGTTAATAAACGAAAGTACAAAATGTACGCTGATGAATGATGACGAACGATGATAAACGATGATGAGAAGATATAAATATTTATTATCAAGATGTATGTATGATGTATGATCACGTGTAAATGTATAGAAAGTATTTTTAACAAAGTAATGTATTTTATTTATAAAACAAGAACTCACTTAGCATAGCTGATTTTTTGTATGCATAATAGTTGGTAGGTGATCTTGATGCTGAGGAAATGCAAGCATGGATGCATAAGCTACTGGGAAAGAATTTCAAGTCTGGCATCCTGATTTTTTAGGAATTATATTAAGTTAATACAATTTTGAGATATAAACATAACAATATGATGATTTGACATGATTTTTGTTATTAATGAAAAGTTTAAATTTCATTGCAAATGTTACGTTTTCAATGTTTTGTGCGATGAATGACCAACTGTAAGCGTCTCGGGAACGTGGACTTATAAGTTGGTATCAAAGCTAAAGTTTAAGAGAATTGGGTAAATTATTTTTAAAACCTAAAACTTAAACTGAGAATGGGATGAAAAGGGAAGGGATGAAAGTCCTAGTAGCTACATGCATGCAGCTAAATGTTTGGTGAAAACGTTTTATGTATGTTAACAAAAAAGGAAGTATGTGTGCATGTTTTGTGGATTATATGCCCTTAGTAGATTTGAACGCTGATGTAGTCAAGATAGAAAATGCTTAGAGGATGAAGAGTGAAGTGACGAATCAAAACTGGCCACTGTAATTTGAGACATACTATACTTGACATAATCTGAGCTATTACCTTCAATAATCGTGTTGGTGTTTAAATCTTATAGAGTTTAGAGATGGACGGTGGTAGATATTCGAAGACCTCACGAGGTCAAGTTCGTGGTGAACGTGGTGTTGGACCGCGTGTCACAAGGAACAGGGCTAGAACTGCCGAAACGGCACCTGAAGATCCTGAGATTCATCCCTATGAGGGCGGTGATGAGATGTAACACCCCGAATTTTATTTAAAAGAAGGGAAAAGAAAAGTATAAAGAAAGAACGGATAAATAACATAAGTTGAAGGACTAAATTTGTTCAAGATGCAAACTTTAAAATAATAGTGTTTAAAAGAGTGGTTATGGCCACCCACTACATTGCTATACCCATCTCCTCAGCTAAAAAAGGAAGAAAGAAGGAGGAGTTCTCGGTTCTAGAGAGAAAAAGGAAGAAGAAACTGCAAAAAGGTAAGTTTCTTGAATATGAGTTCGGTTTCAACTGGGTTTTGAGTTCTAAACCGAGATGCGTGTTGTTTAGTGCTTGTTTTTATGAGTTTTAGGAGCTGAATTTGAAGGTGGGTTTCGGATTTGAAGTGTACTACTCAAAGGCTGTTCAAGGTGAGTTTCTAGAACCCCTATTTTACTGGTTTTCTAAGTATTGGGGCTATTATGCATACGAACAAAAGATTTTTAAAATAACCGAGAGTTCTGTGGTTGTATGTTTAAAAGTTGTTTTGATGTTAGATTTGATGTTTAGCATGTTTTAGTGTTTGTAGCCTATTATATATGTGTTAGGATGTGTTAGAATGATGTTTTGGTGATGTTTGTAGCATAAATAATATTTCAAAATGTTCTCATGCGCCCAGGAGTTATCCATGCGCCTAAGTGTAGGCCATGCGCCCAGAATGTTGGCCATACGTGTAAGTGTTGGGTCATGCGCCCAAACAGTTGTCCATGCGCCCAAAAGTTGCCAATGCGCCTAAGTGCTGGGTCATGCGCCGAAATAGTGCCCATGCGCCCAGATTGCCCATGCGCCTATGTGTTGGCCATATGCCTAAATAGTAGCCCATGCGCCCAGATTGCCCATGTGCCTAAGTGTTGGCCATGCACCCATATAGTGCCCATGCTCCCCGAGATTCCCATGCGCCTAAGTGTCCATCCGCCCCAGCAGTGCCCATGCACCTAAGCAGGCCTTATGCACCTACATAGTTGTAATGCACCCAGACTGTTTTACTTAAAAAAATTATGCTCATGCGCCTGAAATGTTTAATGGTGATTCATCTTGGACTTAAGGTTTTCTAAGGGTTTTAAGAGGTAGATGGTTGAAATAGGTTCTGTTATGATGTGATGGTTTATGCTTGATGTATGCATGATGATGTGATGAGGTTTATGATGTGTATGTGTGTGTGTGATGTGTTATCTTTCTTCGTTAAACGGTTTTCAAAACGTATGTGTTATGTTATGCAGTACGTTATGTATTATGTTATGAATTTACGTGGTATGATGTATGAATGAATGAACGTAAAGTATTATGTAATGAAGTGAAAGATAACGATAATTTAAAGTGGAATGTAATGAATGAATAAAAAGACTTGCAAACAAACAAAGCAAGGTGCACGACCATGTTGTCGTTAGCTCAACTGTGTGCGGTTTAGCTAACCCGAAGGATGCACACGGGGAGTCTATCCTTGAGATGGACTCGAAGGGAGTCTATTATTTGCCCGAAGGGAGTTCAATCATTAAGATTGACTCGAAGGGAGTCTATTATTGACTCGAAGGGAGTTCAATCCTTGATATTAACTCGAAGGGGATTCCTTGTCCGTACCATGGTACTGTCTTCGGTAGGGGAGTAGGGTATTGCATGTGACGGGATCCATATGATAATGTGCGATAATAACAAACGAAAGAAGGAATGAATGAATGAACGAACGATGATGAAGATAATAATAATTATTATCAATGTGTACGTATGATGTATGACCACAAACGAATGTAAAGTTTTGATTTTCAAAGGAAGTAAAGTATTTTTATTAACTTTTTGTATGCACGATAGTTGGCAGGTATTTTGTTGATGCTGAGTAGTGGCAGGCATGGATGCATAAGCTACCGGGAGCGTTTTAAGGCTGGCATCCACATTTTGACATGTTATTGTATTTTGATATGTAAATGAATGACGTAATGTAGTGAAATGACATGTTTTAATTATAAATGAAAGTTTTTAAATTCTGCTGCAAAGTAATGTATGTTTTAAAATGATTTATGCGATGACGGTCCAATTTGTAAGCTTTCCGGAAACGGGGCCTTACATGAGAGCGCTAATTTGAGGGCCTCAGTGAAGGAAGCGATAGTTGAGGAAGTTCATCAGGTCATGCAAATGATTCTGTCATCTTTGGTGACCAAGGTCATTAGAGCTGCGAGGGAGGATGATAAGAAAGAGAAGAAGGAGAAAAAGAAGACCGTTGAAAGAGGGGTGAAGAGGGAGAAGGACAGAAGAAACCAGAGGCTGAGACGGTTGTTTCCAATGATGAGGAGGAGGAGGAAGCTACGTAGGAAACTACAAGGGGGTGTAACTATGGGGCATTCAAGAGATGCAAACCCCTGACATTTGATGGGAATGGGAGTGCTGCCACTGCTCACCAATGGGTGAGGGAAATAGAGGCAGTACTTGATATTAGCGAGTGCCGAGAGGATCAGAAGGTGAAGTTTGCTATCCACTCATTTGTGCATTCGGCCTTGTGCTGGTAGGACAATATTGTCCAGACTGAGGGTAACAGGGTGATTGGAAGATGAGGTGGAATGAACTGAAGAAGTTGGTGATTGAGGAGTTTTTTCCTCACAGAGAGTTGGATAAGGTTGAGAGGGAGTTCCTGCAGTTAGAGGAGAGAACCATGATACACCAACAATATACCATAAGGTTTAATGAGATGGCAAGGCTGGTGCCAGATCAGGTGATGCCTGTGTCATAAAAGATCAAGAGATACATCCAGGGTCTGCTAGTGGATATTCGTATACATCTGATCACTGCTCGACCAGGTACGTTCAGGTCGGTGTTCAATCTAGCAGGAAGACTGTATGATGAGTGAGAGGTGGTGGCGATGGTGGACACGAAGAAGAAATGGAACAATAGGAATAGGAAGCGACATAACAGTTGTGGTTTTGTGGCTGGTGGTTAAAAGATAAGGGTTGATGATCAAAGGTGTTGACTGGGGCAGAGAGGGCATGAAAAAAGTGTGGGAAGGAGCATTCAGGAGAGTGTAAATGGGGATCAAAACTTTACTTTCAGTGTGGGAGAAAGGGACATACGGCAAGGGATTATGGCATCATGAAATGCTTTACTGCGACGAGGCGGGACATATGAGCAAAAACTGCAAGAAGTCAAGGGTTGAGGGTTCCGGGGTAAGGAAAGGGAACAAGAAAGAGAAGGAGGGACAAAGGGCTAAAGCCAGAGCATTCACTATGACTAAAGAGGCGGCTAGGGTGGATCCTGACATTGTGTCAGGTACATTCCTAGTGAACCAAAGTTATGCCTCTGTGCTTTTTGATTATGGTGCTAGTAGTAATTTCATTTCTGCTACCTTCTATGATAAGTTGCCCACTAGGAGTAGAAAGATCGATGAGCCCTTAGATGTAGAGATTGCTATTGGTAAGTCTACCAGGGTTTCTGATATGGTAGAGGATTGTGACGTAGGGTTGGAAGGCCATAGGTTCTCTGCTAGGTTGTTTGTGATGCCCTTAGGTGGATTTGACATAGTTCTAGGGATGGATTGGCTAGCAGCCTACGAGGAACGTATCATGTGTTGTAAGAAAATGGTTCGATTGATGGCGCTCGATGGGAGTTTAGTG
Source organism: Flaveria floridana (assembly GCA_018326465.1). Classification (NCBI taxonomy): domain Eukaryota; kingdom Viridiplantae; phylum Streptophyta; class Magnoliopsida; order Asterales; family Asteraceae; genus Flaveria; species Flaveria floridana. Next base: position 17,320 of record BJCO01744071.1, on the reverse strand, counting down.
GCGATTTATGGTGATAGGTTTCGCACAGTCTCGAAGGTAATTTCGATGGTTGTGGTAGAGAAGTGTATAAGGCGTGGATATGATGCTTATCTAGCCTAAGTGAACGATGTGGATGTGACAGTGCCACGACTGTCGGATGTACCGGTCATGTGTGACTTTCCGGACGTGGTCCCAGAGGATCTGTGAGTCCTGCCACCTGACTGTGAGATCGAGTTCCAAATTGATCTAATACCTGCTGTGCAACCTGTTTCTAAAGCGTCGTATCATTTAGCTCCATCTGAGACGAAGGAACTAATGGCTCAGTTGCCAGAGCTGTTGGACAAGGGGTTCATTCGGCTGAGTATCTCTCCATGGGGTGCTCCGGTCTTATTTGTAAAGAAGAAGGATGGTAGTAAGAGGATGTGCACTGACTTTCGTGAGCTGAACAAGTTAACGGTGAAGAATCTGCATCCATTGTTGAGGATTGATGACTTGTTTGATCAGCTCCAAGGTGCTAGCTGGTTCTCGAGGATAGATCTCCGATCTGGCTATCATTAACTGAAGGTGAAGGAGCAAGATATTCCTAAGACAACTTTTCATACACATTATGGACACTACAAATTTCTCGTGATGTCTTTTGGTTTAACCAATGCGCCAGCTGCTTTTATGGATTTGATGAATCGGATGTGGGAGCCAATGTTGGATAAGTCAGTGATTGTGTTCATTGATGATATCTTGATTTATTTAAAGAGCGAGGAAGAACATGTCGGGCATATTCGGGAGGTACTGGAGACACTTAGAAGGGAGAAGTTGTATGCCAACTTCTCCAAATATGCATTCTAGTTGCGGGAGGTTTAGTTTTTGGGTCATGTTGTTAATCCTGAAGGCATCATGGTGGACCCAGCAAAGGTCGAAGCGGTGATACAATGAAAATCTCCAAATACGCCACCCGAGATCCGTAGTTTCTTGGGTTTGGTGGGTTATTACAGGGGATTTATCCAAGACTTCTCCAAGATAGCTACTCCGTTGACTAAGTTGACCTGCAAGGATGTGAAGTTCGTATGTGGTCAAGAGCAGGAGAAAGCTTTCAAGGAGCTGAAGACAAGATTTACTCAAGCTCCTGTCTTGAGGTTGCCTGAAGGGAGCGAAGACTTGGTGATCTATTCAGATGCTTCTTATTCGGGATTGGGTTACGTGCTGATGCAACGGGGGAAAGTTATAGCCTATGCATCCTAATAGTTGAAGATCCATGAGGCTAACTACCCTACTCATGATTTGAGTTAGCGGTTGTGGTCTTTGTGTTGAACATTTGGAGGCACTATTTGTACGGGATGAAATGCATCATATTCACCGACCACAACAGCTTGAAGTATTTTTTCAAGTAAAAGGACATCAACATGAGGAAAAGGAGATGGTTGGAGCTTATCAAGGATTACGATTATGAGATGCATAACCATCCGGGCAAGGCCAACGTTATGGCCGATGCCCTTAGTCGAAAGGAGAGACCCGAGCCGATTTGGGTGAAGTCTTATCAGTTGGTCATGACCGTGGACGTGATGAAACAGGTCAAAGAATTTCAGGATAAAGCACTAAAGGATGATCAGATTAATTTCGAACGTATGAAGGGTCTAGTCTTAGAGTTGGGTGAGAACACTCTCGGTGTTAGAACCCGATCTGGATGGATGTGGATACCTCGTTATGGGTATCTAAGAGGGAAGATCATGGACAAGGCTCATAAGACTCGATACTCGATTTGACCGGGTGCCATGAAGATGTATCAGGATATGAAGAAATATTATTGGTGGTCGGGAATGAAGCGTGATGTAGCGGAGTATGTGAGCAAGTGCCTTACTTGTCTGCAAGTGAAGGCGGAGCATCCGAAGCCATATGGGAAAATCCAACCTTTTGATATACCCGAGTGGAAATGGGAGCACATCACTATGGACTTTATCATGAATTTGTCGCACACGGCATGGGTTACGATGCCATATGGGTGATACTTGATCATTTGACGAAGAGTGCTTACCTGAGAGGTTGGCAGATATGTTTATCAAAGAGATTATAGCTAGTCATGGTGTACCAGTGTCTATCGTGTCTAACCGTGACACTAGGTTTACATCAAAGTTTTGGAAGAGATTTCATGATATGACGGGGACGAGGCTACATATCTGTACGGCTTACTATCCCCAAATAGATGGTCGGTCCAAGAGAACCATTCAGATGCTAGAAGATATGCTTCAGGCATGCATCATCGATTTTGGTGGAGGTTGGGACGAGCATTTACCGCTAGCCAAGTTCTCATATAACAACAGTTATCATGCCATCATTGGTATGTCTCATTATGAGATGCTATACGATAGAAGGTGTAGAATGCCTGTGTTGGGGCGAGATCGGGCAAAAGGAGTTGGGATGCATTGAGGTGATAAAAGCTACGACCGAAAAGTTGGAGAAGATCAAGGCCTTTTTGAAGGCAGCGAAGGATAGACAAAATTCGTATGCCGACAAGGGGCGTATACCGATCGAGTTCAATGTGGCTGATAGAGTTAAATTGAAAGTCTCGCCTTGAAAAGGGATCATCTGGTTTAGATAGAGGGGAAAGCTAAGCCCGAGGTATATAGGACCCTTCCAAATCATCCACCGAGTAGGAGAGGTGGCATATCAATTGGAGTTGCCTGATGAGTTAAGTGGAATACACCCGACATTCCATGTATCTCATCTGAGAATGTGTTTAGCCAACGAGGATATGGTGGTACTACTCGAGGATATCGAGGTGGATGAATGGCTCAATTATGTGGAGAAACTTGTGGCCATGATTGATATAAAGGAGAAGCAATTAAGTAATAAAATTGTTCTGCTTATGCAAAAATAGTGGAAGCACAGAAAGGGGTCAGAGTCTATTTGGAAAGTCAAGGAAGAGATGAGCCAACATTACCCTCATCTGTTTGACGACTGATAGGTTTCGAGGACAAAACTTAAACAAGGGGGTGGACTTGTAACGCTCGAAAATTGTAGGGAAATAAAGGACAGAGGAAGTTTTTGAATGAAAGGGATGAAGCAGCAAATTTCTCGCGCGAAAGAAATTTCTCGCACGAGAAGTCCGTGAAAAGTACGGCTGGGTATAAATAGCAGAGAGAACCCATGCCTGACCCATACCCACACGAAAAGTACTACTGCTAGAGAGAGGAAACGGTTGTTTGGAGAGAGAAAGTGAAGAATCAAGGTGTTTAAGCTATGTAACTTGTGTAGTAACTCGTGCTATGTATTAAAAAGCTATTATTGACGAATATAATACGTGGATGTGTAGTTTTTGTTCGGTAAGAGCTTCTGAAAGGTCGAGTTTGTTCTAAAAACTCACGAGGTGAGTTTCTTGTTCCCTTTTTACACATTTTTTTTACGTTTTGGGGCTAGTATGCATACTAAAATACTCGTTTTATGCTTGTATGATGATTTTATAAGGTTTAGCATGTTAGAACTGCCCTAGGCATGATAAGTTAGGTTACTGGGTAGGAAACCCGTATTTTTCGCGCAAGCAGTTCAGTGTACGATACGAAATTTGAAATTTGTCAAGTTCTCGCGCAAACAGGTTGTTCTCGCGTGAAATGTTGGTTTATGCGCGACATGTAGTTTTTGATGTATGCCTATGTTTTCGCATAACCTGCTGTGATGTTTGTGATGCTTGTGATTTGTTATCTTTTCACGATGTAATAGTTTTCAAAACTATGTATTTTATGATGTAACTTTACATGATACGTATGTACGAATTAGTAAAGTATTATGTAATGGAAGTGAAAGATAATGATGATGAATAGTGGAACGTAATGAACGAATGAAAGTCTTGCAAGCAAATGATAGGTTCACAACTTAATGAGTTAGTTGTTTGCTCAACTGTGTGCGCTTTAGCTAACCCTTCGCATAGGGGTCATTGTGACTGACCAAGATGTGATGGGACCCTCGCCGCTTACCCCGGTACTGTGTCGGCTTTTTGAGCATGGCGTGGGGGTTTATTTATAAACCTCAGCACAGTATCAGCTTTTTGCATGACGTGGGGGTATAGTGTATGGAAAGATCCGTATAAATATGAATGATGATAAAAAATGATGTTAATGAATGAAAGTACAAAATGTACGATGATGAATGATGACGAACGATGATGAATGATGATGAGAAGATAACAAGTAATTATTATGAAGATGTATGTATGATGTATGATCACGTGTGAATGTAAAGAAAGTATTTTTAACGAAGTATAGTATTTTATTAATAAAACTAGAACTCACTCAGCATAGCTGGCTTTTTGTATGCATAATAGTTGGCGGGTTATCTTGATGCTGAGGAGGTGCAGGCATGGATGCATAAGCTACTGGGAAAGAATTTCAAGTCTGGCATCCATGTTTTTTGGGAATGATATCATGTTAATACAATTTTTCAGATGTAAACATAACGATATGATGATTTGACATGATTTTTGTTATTAACAAAAAGTTTAAATTCCATTGCAAATGTTATATTTTCGATGTTTTGTGCGATTAATGACCAACTGTAAGCGTCCCAGGAACGGGGCCTTACAGGAAGCAGCAAGGTAGGTCGAAGAGGAGGAAAAAAGGAGAAGGAAAGAAAAGCTAGAGCAAAGGTAGAGGTTGGAGAGGATAGCTTTCCTATGCTCAGGGGCTATTCGCAAGAGGAGCTGACTCCTCATGAAAATGACATGATCTTGTTTCTTTTTCCCAAAGAACAAGATCAAATCAATAAGGAGAGGAAGAAACCTGCCAAAGAGAAGTTGAAAGAAAAGAAGAAGCAGGAGGAGGAGGCCCAACTTGCAGTTGGCAAGAAGGTGGGACACAAAGCCTGGATGAAAGCTTATCTCAGGGCCCACGGCTTCATAGGCAGGCAAGTAGGTCCCATGTCTGAAAAGACCCTACAGCGACATGTTAGTGACATCAAGGCTGACATTCGCTTAGAAAGAAGGAAAGAGGTATTCCAAGCTCAAGGTGTACAGAGGATGGTACCCAAACTAACACCCAAACCACAACCAACAAGACCTGATCCCAGACCTTTTTCCCTTCCTTATCAAAACTGAACCCACTACTAAACCATACACCCCTGAACCTACACTATTAGCCTTACCTCCACCCTCATCCATTTCCACTCAACAACCACCACCACTCCCATCCTAAGCCAAAAACACAACCGATAACTGAACCATTTCCCAAGTTATCCTCTGAACCATCTAACCTTTTGACCTTAGAGGAATTCAAGGCAATCAAAAGGAAACTCATTAACTACACAACCCTAAGCGACATCTCTTTTGAGGAAGAGTCCATAAGACTGATATACATTAATGGATCTTCCTGTTCCTTCAAGAGATACATTCTTAGATCTGCGTCGAGGAACACTGGACCAAGCTCTTCAACTCTTAGCAACAAACATAAACTCCCTAAAGGAAGAAGACAAGAAGCTATGGAGAAGATTGGTGACTTTACTAGACATAAGGAAAAGGGACAAACTGTCAAACATGCCCCTCACCCTAGGAAGAAAATTGTCCAGTGGAGGTTTGATGAACCTTCTTATAACTTTTTTGTGGAAAGGGAGAATAGTGAAGTCAACAGACTTGACATGCCATCTCTACTATACTCAAAAAGATTTGATATTGCTGAGTTAGCAGTGAAACCATTCTCAAATCTTTCCAACTCCTAAGTAACTGCTCATATCAGAAATCACCTAAGCAGCCTTCATCTTGCTAAGCTAACCAAGAAACCAAGGACTGAAGAGGAGTTGAAGTTGAGAAAGGAATAGGGAGAGGATGCCACTATAAAAGGAAGTTTATTCTTTTAAATGGTAGAAGGCCCTTCTTCAGATTCCATAGTTAGATGGGAATATGAATACAATTCCCGTCAAGTAGCTCTCTTCAGAGGGCCACAACAAAGGGTACATATCATCCAGAGCAATGATTAGATCTCCTATCTACAAAAAAATTGTACAAACTTCTAAGCACCAATTCAGAAAAGAATAAGGAGACTGACAAATACCTTTTTTCATTAGTTTTGAAAGTTTTGAGAAGTAGAAGGGAGTGAAGTTTTGGTAGCATCAGCCTAGGGGGAGTTTGTTGGATCAGATGAGGCCGGTGCCACCAAAACTACACTTAGAAGATTTTTAGTGCAACTAAATTCTAAAGAGAAAGATGGACTTTTGAAGCTGTATTGAAGATCTTTTGAAGCTTAAGGATGAAGAACTTCCGAAGGAAGAACTCAGTCTTCTGAGACTAAGTAGTTCTCCTTCCGAAGTTAAACACTTAAAAGATTCAAGACAAAGTCTTCCAAAGGAGAAAGTCATGAAGATTTGCAGAAGTCTCAAAAGAAGTTAATTCTTCCAAAGTATAAATGGTTTCGGAAGAACTTATTCTTCCGAATCCATTTAACCTTTAAAAGAATCAACTATGAACCAGTGGACAAAAGTATGGTCCGACTGACAACTCTAATATACTACATGGCACTTTTCCACGCCCATGTAGTTAACAATACTTTATTCTACTGTTCATCTTTTATCAGTTAGTACAGTTACCAGCTTTGATTAGTGGTAAAAGGTAAGTCATGGACATGTCATGACTACCTAATATAGGATAGTATTTTATCTTAGATACCTTACTTCTAACAAAGTAGTATTTGTCTAGTTGTAAGTTCAAGCTGGTCATCTAAGTATAACCGGCTGTAGATAATAGTATATATAGTTTCTCAATGTAACTCATTCATATATGCTTGCAATAGTCTTGTAACACTGAGTTGAGAAGTAATATATACAAGTCTATTGAAAACCATTTCTTGTGTTTATTAACTTATTATATTATTATCAACTTAGTTTGAGAATCTTCTTCATCAACCAAGTGAGACTTAGTGAGTTTGTGAGATAAATCTTGTGTTGAGAAATCAACAACTATCCTGCACCCTTAACTCATCATCTTGAGTACTTGGTCGGGGGCAGCCTTGATTGCAGCTTCCATGAAGCTTGTGGACCCAGTTGAACTCTCTCCCCTTAGCTTCTTCTTTTTATCTCTCTCCTCCTCCTTAATCTCCTCAGGAGTTACTTTCCTTTTCCCTTTGTCACTCATAGGCCTTGGTGACTCTGGGTGAAGAAAGCTTCGGACTTCATTGCTTGATTCAGTAGTCAAGCTCTAGCTAGAGAGAGGTTATGAAGCACCTTCACCAGTTGGTGCTTGACTGAGGGTAATGGGTGCTGAAGTTGTTCTGGTCTCATGGTTCACTGACTCAAATACTGGATCTTTAGTCAAGGCTTCCCCTTTGAAGATAATCCAAAGGTCCACCTCAACATTCAGTTGACTATTTTCTTACCTGCTAAACTATGTCTATATAATTTGGATCTCAGCTTGAACTCTTCTAGCACCCTTTCTTGAATCCTATCTACTAACCTTGTAGCTTGCCTGTTTTGAATTGGGTTAGCAAGTTAAAGGTCAATCAGATAGGTAGCCTCATAGAATTAGAAGATTTATTGTTTCCCCTGAGATCTAGAGATTACTAGGGCTCTTCTATTAGTGCATACCTCTATCCCATAATTGGATCGACAGAGTGATGAGATGGGGTAGACATAGCCCTTGGGATACGCTTTCTTTATTCCCAGTTTTCAATTCCTCTTCGGCTAGAAGGAACAAGTTCATGCAAAGCTGATTCTCGAACAAGAACACAATCTTTGTATGATTGAGTGACTTCGATTCCGCCCCTACTTCAATTCAAGCTAGCTCCTACTCCTCCTTCATCGTCATTGGTCCTTTTTTTGTATAGTGAGAAAGCTCACCCCTGCCTTTAGACGAGATCACTTTCTGGAAGCAGGCTATGCCGCCACACCTCCCCTGCAAAAGAAGGCTACGTAGCTGATTCGGTTAATCCTAATATGATATGCAATTTCCATCTCTTCTATAATCGACACTATGAATATCGTAAGATAAGAAAGCTGCTAGCAGAGGGTGATCATGGATTGGTCATGGACAATTGCCAGGATCTTTCTTAGAGTTCAATAAAGCAACTTGAATGTGTTGCCTGTGTAAGTGCATGGAAAAATCACGTTGGTTTCTACGATCAAGGTTAGCCATTTTGAGGTAGCTTTGAGGTGAAGGAAGATAACCAGAAAGGCAGTTTGTGGGTGATTTTAGGTTAGTAAATTTCCAGATGAAGAAGATAGTGAAAAGAGGGGGAGCCATTGGATGTATATATATGATATGGATTTGAGACAAAGTTAATGCAAAAGGATAAAATTTGAAATCCGAATGTAGGTCCCACCTCTAAAAAAGGTGCCCAAATAGGTAGGTTTCTTGGATGTCGAAAATCTTCCGAAGGTATTTTGTCTTCAGAAGTTTTATAAAAACTTCCGAAGCCAATTTTACCATCAAAAGATATTTTTGAGCTTTATTGAAATTTGGTTCGGAAGAAAAATACTTAAACTACTTTCTCTTCTGAGACATATTTGCTTTCGGAAGATATTAAAACTTGGAAGTTTTATTCTTAAGAGAATAAATCATCCGAGACTTAATTGCTTTCGAAAGAAAATTGTCCTTTAAAATACATATAAGTACTTAGAAGCATATTTTTGCTTCAGAAGATATATCAAAATCTCTTTCGAAGGTAAATTTCATATAACTAGTTCTGATTTGAAGACTTAATTTTCTTCCAGAGACAAGGTTAATGTCTTCCGAAAGAAAGTATGTCTAACATTACTAAAATTCTAAGGAATATCATTTGAAAAATTTTCTTCCAAAGTAAACTAGGCTTATTTAGGTGATAATTTAGACAACATAGGACACATGTTTTAGAATAGTCTTGATTTAAGTTTTAAGAAAATCTATTCAAAGTTAATCATCCCAATAGCTGATACAGCATATTTGAATCTTTGTTCATCTAACGCTTTTATGAATACATTAACATCTTGTTTATTTGTGTTAACTTTGACTAGCTTTTTCAATCCCTTTTTAAAGTTATCTCTAATTAAATGATACATGATGTTGATGTGTTTTGTCCTTGAGTGTTGCACAGGATTCTCTGTGATAGAGATAGCAATGTTATTGTCTATGTTGATTGGAGTCTCGTTGAAGTTAAATTCATAGTCTAGGATCTGATTCTAAATCAAAAGCACTTGAGTATAGCAGCTAGCAGCAATAATGTATTCAGCTTCAGCAGTTGATGTAGACATACATGATTGTTTCTTGAATTGCCATGAGAGTATCCTTCCACCAAGGAATTGACATCCCGTAGATGTAGACTTTGCAGTCATATTACAGCCACCATAGTCACTATCTGTATAGGCATAAGGATTGAAGTCAGAATTCTTTAGATACCGAAGGCCTAATTTAGGAGCACCTTTGAGATATCTAAGAATCCTCTTGATAGCAACCAGGTGTGACATCTTGGGATCGGCTTTATATCTTGCACATATACATGCAAACATAATATCAGGCCTGTTGGCTATGAGGTACATAAGAGACCCAATCATAGCTCTGTAAAGATGTTCATCTACACACTCCCCCTTAAGATCTGGTCCAAGGGAGTGGTTTCTCACTATGGGTGTCTTTGAAACCTTACATTCCATCATGTTGAATCTTTTAAGTATGTCTTGCACATACTTAGACTGACTTATAAAGAAGCCATTGTCAACCTGCTTCACTTGAATTCCTAGAAAGAAATTAATTTCCCCCATAGCACTAATTTCAAATCTATTCTTTATTAGCTTCTCAAAGTCTTTAAAGAGCTTTGGATTAGTTGACCAAAAGATAATGTCATCTACATAAACTTGAACCAACATCAAGTCATTCCCTGTTCCTTGAATGAAGAGTGTTCCATCTATAGAACCTCTCTTGTAACCATGCTTACAGAGATACTTAGATAGTGTCTCATACTACTTCCTTTGAGGTTGGTACATCCTATAAAGAGCTTTATCAAGCTTGCAACATAATCAGGATGATCTGGATCTGCAAAGCCAGGTGATTGTTTGACATACACCTCCTCATCTATCACCCCATATAGAAACGCACACTTGACATCAAGTTGGTAGACTTAGAAATCCTTGGATGCAGCAAAAGCAAGGAATATTCTAAGAGCTTCAAGTCTTGCCACTAGATCAAAAACATCTATGTAGTCTATCCTGTCTTCTTGTGTATACCCTTGAACAACTAGTCTAGCCTTGTTCTTGATAACAAGTCCTCTATCATCCTTCTTATTTGTAAAAACCTATTTTGTTCCTATGGTAGTCTTCCCTTGAGAAAGAGGACATAGGTTCAAAACCTTTTGCCTTTTGAATTGAAGCAGCTCCTCCTGCATTGCTTCAATCCAACTTCCATCCTTTAAAGCCTGACAACCTTCTTTGGCTCTATGTGCGATAAGAAACAAGAGTATAGACAAACATTTTTGTCACAGGTTTGTCCCCTTGTTCTCACCCCTGTGTCAACATCTCCAATGATGTTTATGGTGGGGTGTGAGTTGTGGATTCTAAGTTGAGGAATCATAGTAAATTGATTAGACAGATCTAAATTTGTTATGTTAGATCTAGAAATGGAGTGTCACCCACAACTTCAGCACACTTATCAAGAGAAGCTTGATCTAATGAGTGTGTGACATCATTGATGTCGTCTTCCATGAAGTGGTTATCAGCATCAAGATATTCTTGCTCATTGTCACCACCATCATTTCCTCCTACATTTAAAGATCATTCATTTGAGTTTTATGTCTCTTAGCTGGAATTTGTAGGCACCTCAGATGTATGAGCTAGATTTTTCATGGTTCTACTGACAGGAACTCCATTTATATGGTTAGTTACCCCTGGAGCTGAAGTAGTATTCTTGCTTGGTCTTCTTAGCTCAAATCTTGGGTTGGGATCTTCTGTTGATAAGTTACATGTAGATCCTGAAACATTCTCACAAGATTTGTTAAAACAGTTGGTAACTAAATCAAGATCAAATAGCCAATCAGGACTAGAACCTTTCACACTTAGAGTGTGCTCATTGAAAGTCACATTGCCTGACTCTTCAACTACTCTAGTTTTGAGATTGTATCTCTATAAGCCTTAGCTTTGAAAGATTATCCAATAAAGTGTCCATTTTCTGATTTCTAAGCAAATTTTGCTACTTGATCTTTGGTATTCAATATGGTGCAAGGACATTCAAATGATCTAAGGAATCCAATGAAATATCTCCTTTAGTGTGGTAGCTCATAAGGAGTCTTACCATGAGTCTAACTACTAAAACTCTGTTTTGCACATAGCAAGTAGCGTTGAGTACCTCTGCGTAGAAGGTGATGGGCAGTTTAGAGTCAGACAACATGGTTTTTACAGCTTCAATAAATGTCATGTTTCTTCTCTCAGGAACACTTTTTTTCTAAGGAGTCCTGGGAGCAATGTATTGTCCTGAAATACCCTTTTCATCAAAAAAATATATGAAGGATTTGGTTCTTGAATTCAATTTCTTGATCATATCTTATGGTCTTGACCTTGTGATCACCTTGATTCTCAATTTTTAGAATGAAGTTATTCAAGATCTCAAGAGTCTCATCCTTAGTTTGAAGGAAGAAGACCCAAGTGAATCTTGTGAAGTCATCTATGATCACCAAAAAATATGAGGTCCTTCTTATACTTATTAGACTAGTGGGGCCAAAGAGATCCATATGTAATAAGTGTAGGGGAGTAGTGATGGAGTTCTTTTCCTTTGGTTTGTGAGACACCTTGTGTTCCTTCCCTTTAAGGCATGCAACATAGTGATCATCACTTGTAAACTCTTTCTTTGGCATCCAGTTACCAAATCATTCTTAATCAATTTATTCATTTTCTTAAAGTTTCAATGGCATATTCTTTTATGCCAAAGGGATGACTCATCATTATTTGCTTTAGATAGAAAGCAAAAAACTTCTCCGGAGGAAGATGTTTCATGCAAATCCATCTTGTACATGTTCCTTTTTTAGGGGCTCTAAGAAGGATATGCTCTTGAGGAATGACCACCCTGGGCTTGAGAAAAATGCATTCATGCTTATTGAAGAGCAAGTTGTGACTCTAATCACAAAAATTGTGATACACTTAATAAATTGTACCCAAGCTCCTTACAAAGTTTACCTATTCAATGTTGAGCTTACCATTTGTGACCCTGCACCTTCCAGTAATGTAACCTCCTGCATCTTCTCCAAAAGCAACTGGTCATCCATCAATTTTCTTAAAATTTTAAAACAAAGAGCCATTGCCTGTTAAGTGCCTAGAACAGCCATTGTCAATGATCCATACATTCAGGACCAGAACCTGTCACACTAGGAGTGTGCTCACTGAAGATCACATTTGATGATTCTTCAACTACCCTAGTTCTGAGATTGTATACTCTATAAGCCTTATATTGAGAAGAGTATTCAATAAAGTGTCCATCTGATTTCTCAGTAAATTTGGCTACTTGATCTTTGGTATTCAAGATGGTGCAAGGACATCAGAAAGATCTTAGAAAACCAATGAAAGGTCTCATTTCAGCAAATTTGGCTACTTGATCTTTGCATATAGTAGCCAGTGTTGACTGCCTCTTCCAAGAAGGTAATGGGCAGTTTAGAGTCGGACAGCATGGTTCTTGCAGATTCAGTAAGTGTCATGATTCTCTTTTCAGTAATACCATTTTTCTCAGGAGTCCTGGGGCACTATATTGTCTTGTAATATGTTTTTCATCACAAAATATGTGAAGTATTTAGTTCTTGAAATCAGTTCCTTGATCACATCTCATGGTCTTGACCTTGTGATCACATTGATTCTCAATTTTTAGAATAAAGTTCTTCAAGATCTCAGGAGTCTCATATTTAGTTCTAAGGAAGATGACCCAAGTGAATCTTATAAAGTCATTTGTAATTACTGAACAGTATGAGGTCCTTCCTAGACTCATAGCACTAGTGGGGCCAAAGAAATCTATGTGTAATAAGTGCAGTAGAGTAGTGATGGAGTTTTTTTCCTTTGGTTTGTGAGACGCTTTGTGTTGCCTCCTTTTCAGGCATGTAACATAGAGATCATCACTCATAAACTCTTTCTCTGGCATTCCAGTTACCAAATATTTTTAATTAATTTATTCATGTTCTTATAGTTTACATGGCATATTATTTTATGACAAAGGAAAGACTCATCACTATTTGCTTTAGATAGAAAGCAAGAAACTTCTCCTGAAGGAGATGTTTCCTGCAAATCCATCTTGTGCATGTTCCTTTTTCTTATGGCTCTAAGCAGGATATGCTCTTAAGGAATGACCACTTTTGGCTTGAGAGCAATGCATTCATGCTCAGTGAAAAGCATGTTATGTATCTAATCATAAAATTAGGATACACTCAGTAAATTATACCTAAGCTCCTTTACAAAGTTAAACTTTTCAATGTTGAAGTTACCATTTATGACCCTGCCACTTCCAGTAATGTAACCTCCTACATCTCCTCCAAAAGCAACTGGTAGTCCAGCAATTTTCTCAAAGTTTTGAATCAAAGTGCCATTATTTGTCATGTGCCTGGAACAAACACTGTCAATAACCCATACATTCCTCTTGCTCTTTAGTTGTTCCTGCACAACAAGGAGAAAGTTAGCTACTTTGGAAACCCAAGCCTCATTGGTCTTAGGCTTGTGAAAATGGACTGAAGACAATGCAACAATAATTGATCCTATGTTAAGACTTTGAGGATCATTTGCTGTTGTTAATAAAGAAGTTCCAGTCACTTGGGTTTCCTTCATCTTCCACACCATCTTTGGAAGGTTGTACTTGACCTTCAAAACTTCAAAAGTTTTAACAACTTTGAAAGTTTTAGAGACTGACCCTTCGGAAGATCTTGCTTTCATTGCAGCAACAGTCAGTGCTTCGGAAGCATTCCTTTCTTCCGAGACCAATTAATCTTCCGAATGAAAGTTTTCACTTGTCTTTATTTCCATTTTGTAGTTCCGAAGCTTTCTTCTTCTTTTTCTTCTCAGAACTCTTATTTTTGGTTATATGGACAGTACTTTTAGGATTGTAGATACAATCCTTAGTAAGATGAGAAGTACTACCACAAATAATGCAATCAACTAACTTTCTTCTGATAGACTTTTTATGAATAGAAAGCTAAGCATGATCACTTTCCATCTCCATCTTCTTCTCAGATGTTGCAACAAGCTTCCTAGGGTGAGGGTTGCTCTTGGAGGTGGATGGTTCAGGTTGTGTAGCAGTGGTACATAGCTGATCGTCCTTCATTCCTTCATAGGGATGAGTTGGGCATGAACTTGAACTCTTTATACTAGAGTTCAAAGTTGAGTCCTCAGTCTTCACCACTTCAAACCCTGCAAAAATAAAGACTTGTCTCTGCTTGGAGTTGAAGATGGCCTTGACTTCTTGAGCCTTCTTTGATCTTCTTTTGGCTGCTCGCTCTGATCAAGTTCAAAAGATAGGTGTTATTCTTTCTTGGAGTCTTCAAGACAACCCATTCTTCAAGACAACCCATTCCTCAAGTGACCACTAATGATTGAATTACATACATCAATGTATTAGAATGATTCATCATAATGTTGAGAATGTTTCACGGATCAACCTATGTCAAATTTTACTTTCTCCTCATTCACTTGAAGTGTAAGTTTGTCAGTGCTAACATCAATAATAGTTCGAGTAATTGCTAAGAAAATTCAACCTAGGATAGGAGGAACATTCTTGTCCTCATCCATGTTAAGGATCACAAAATCAACGGGATCAACAAATTTGTTGATTTAAATTAACAGGTTTTCTATGATACCCCTCAAATATTTAATAGAATGGTCAGCTTATGCGGTTTGGTCTAGGTTCACCTAAGTTTAATTCTGTGAAAACCGCATAAGGCATGAGGTTTTGCTAGCATCTAAGTCAGATAATGCATTACTAATAGATAGATTTCCTATTAGGAAAGGTATGATTTAACTTCCTAGATTAGTCATCTTTTGAGATAGTTTGTTTTTAACAACTAGAGGGCATTCCTTAGTCAAAACTACATGTGATAACTCCTCTAGTTTCTTTTGTTTGAAAACATGCTCTTTAAGAATTTAGCATAATTTTTCATTTGAGTAAGATCTTCCACCAATAGAAAGTTAATGTGGTGTTGTTTAAATAGCCCTAGAAACTTGCCATATTATGCATCCATTCATTGTTGTCTTTAACGACTAGTATACGGAGGTGGTGGAACATAAGGTGGTTGTGGTACGTATTTCTGGCTGGTTCTTTAATAGCAACATGTTGCCTTTAGTTTTTCTTGCATTACTTGGAGTTTTGGTTTTAACTTCTTCTAAGATTGGTTGTAATGCAAGTGCATCACCTTTAGTGGTTTTGCAACTTCATGTAGTGATGCCTTTCACTTGTGCATTAAGGTTTGTCACAGTGTTGCTTGGAAAAGCACCTTGAAATATCTTAGATAGTTGTCATACTAGTTTCTCTACTTGGTGTTTAACGGTTTGCAATGATGCTTTGTTTCCTTTGATGTTAGCTTTAGTTCTTTGGAAACTCTCCTTGTTTCATTGATCAGACTTCTGAATGTACTCATTTGTGGCTTGTATGGCTATCAATAATTGCTACAATAAGTCTTTCATTGATGATGCTTCATGATCTTGGTGACTACTGCTTGGACCTTGGTAAGGGTTTTTCTGTTGTTGGTAGGGTAGCCTTCTATTGAATCAAGAGGATGGTTGGTTGTTGCCTCCTTCTCTTTAATTTAAGTTACTTCTCCAATTCAAGTTGCGTGAATTGTGTTGACCACCTGCAGCAATCTACGTCTTCAACCATCATCATGCTTTTGTGGACATTTGTTGGTCGTATGAGAATCTCCACATGTGTTGCATCGTGTTGGACTTTTCTTAAGTTTAGCTTGCAATTATTCAAATCGTTTGGTTAAGACTTGTAATTGGGCTGCAACTAGGGTATTAGAGCATAATTGATGAATGCCTTTAGAAATGTTAAAGGATTGTAAGCAATGCTCTTCTTAACTGCTTTCTCTAAGTCTTGGTGTGTCTCGCTTACCATGACACTTCAATAGTCTCCTCCCGTACTTTGATCGTAACTTGTTTGTGTGCACCGCTGATTACAACATAAAAGGTTTAAAACTGCAACCACAGATCAAGTTTGTGATGTGGTCATCTTTGAAGGAGATATTTGTATCTCTCTCATGCTACATGTAATGGTTAATCATCATCTTGTTGAATGATAGTGATGTTGCTTCTCAATTTGGTTGTGTGATCAGGTGGAAAGTATTTCAAAAAGTTTGTTCGATCATTTCCGCCTATATGGTGATAGAACCATATGGAAATGAATCTAGCCAGTCAATGGCTCGACCTCAAAGTGAGAATAAAAAAGTTTTAGGCCTAATTGCATCGTCAGAACAGTTATTTGTTTTGAAAGTTACACAGATACGAAGAAATCGAGAGATATAAGCGTTAGGAACTTCGTCATGCAATCCGTGGAACTGAATAGAGTTTTCTACAAGTTCAATAATACTAGACTTAATCTCAAAATTGTTGGCCGTGATTGTTGGTTGGACAATGTTAAACTCATAACCATCGATTGACGGTGTGGCATAGTGTGTCATTCCTCGTCTTGGTTAGCCGCGTCATCTTAAGATGGTGTACCTTGACGTATTATTTGATCATTGTTTATTTTTTCATGGTCTTTCTATTAACATTTGATGAAAAGGTTGTTCGGCTTCTGAAAGTTTCAAAACAAATTCAGTACTAGAAAAGTCAGGGACATACACTAACTTAAGAGATCATATAATAACTAATGCTTAAAATGAATAAGGCAATGTAAATAAACTAACTAACTAAGGCAAACTTACTTAATGTAGCCTAACTAAAAGATAAAACAAAGTAAAACAAAATATATTAGTATTGACCTGGGATGAGATGATTAGCCGTGATATGATAGAGTTGCACCTCTCCGAGCACATGGTCGAGGATAGGAGTGCGTGGAGGCATAGAAATTAAAGTTAGGGACTACTAGTGGGCCTTGATGCGCTAGCCTTCATATGATGTGTAGGGTAACATTATTTGTCCAATGTAGGTGAAGCCTTAGTGCTAACTTCCATACTAGTATTGTTAATACCTTAGTAAAATTCATCGGCTTTAATCCTTGCATAATATCATAGAAAAATTTATCTGTCTCAATCCTGTTTCAATGCTGGCGTGTTTGCTTTTGTGACGTATGTTTAATTGCTTATGTGAGGTATACATTATATTCTGATTGTTATACGTATGCTAGTGCTTATGTGATGTGTGATGTATGCAATATAATCTGATTATTTTGCTTATGAATATGCATATGCAAATATATATATATATATATATATATATATATATATATATATATATA
>BJCO01744070.1:15000-18864 GCA_018326465.1 Flaveria floridana | reverse complement strand
ATTCAAGGGAATAGCTAAGTTTATGTCAAGTATAGTAAGTCCCTAATTACAGTGGCCAGTTGTGATTAGCCACTTACTTTACTCTTCGTACCCCGAGCATTACCTGTCCTGACTACATCAGTATCTAAATCTACCAGCAACACATAAACCACATAACATGTGCACATAATACCGGTTAACATTAAGAAAATACCTGATGGCATGCAGCTAATCAGACTGGCATCCCTTCCCTTTCCGTCCCATTTTCAGTTTAAGTTAAGGTTTATTTTGAAAATTTACCCGTTTCACTTAAACTTTGGCTCTGATACCAACTTGTAAGGCCCCGTCCCCGGGAAGCTTACACCTGTCATCATCGCACTTAAAACACACCATTATATAATCTTTACTAAAGCCATGCAGCAGAAACTGTGAAATAACTTTTCATTTTACTATAAATACTTTTGCAAAGTAATACAACACTCATTACAAAATATCGTTTGTTTGCATTACAATACAAAAGCGTTAAACAAAAGAATGACATCCTAAAAGAGCTGAGTAGCCGGCCCGTGCCATCCTCAGCAACATTACCTGCCAACTAGAAACACATAAAAAGTCAGCGTTGCTGAGTGAGTTCTAGTTTTATAATAAAATATACTTTACTTTCATTAAAACCTTTTCTTTACTTTCATGCTATCACACAGCATACGTACACGTAGATAATATCATTATTATCTCATCTATTCGTTCATTCATCATTACATCTTTTCTTGCGCAACAGTTATCTTCCGTACCAATACCATATCCTACACCCCGAACTCTTTAGCTACTGGGCCGAAGACTATAAAGAGACAGCTAAATGTGGTGCCACACTACTAGGGGTAAGCGGTAGAGGTTCTATAATAATGGTCAATCACAAAGAAAGACTCCGATGTGCATCCTTCCGGGGTAGTGAACCCGCATACCGTTGGGCTAACACCTTAATTGGCGTGTCCCGATATCCAATGCTCGCAAGACTTTCATTACTT
Source organism: Flaveria floridana (assembly GCA_018326465.1). NCBI lineage: Eukaryota > Viridiplantae > Streptophyta > Magnoliopsida > Asterales > Asteraceae > Flaveria > Flaveria floridana. The sequence goes on along the minus strand of BJCO01744070.1, from coordinate 17,860 downwards.
TCATCATTCATTAATGCATACATTCATTCATCATGTTCCTCTTTCATTATCTTTCACTTTACGTTACATAATACTTACGTTTCATTCTTTAACATAGCACGTAAAGCCACGAGAAAGATAAACATACATCATAATAAGGAATATCAATATACACTATAGCATTACTATACAGGGCATTATCATACATACCTAACATACATAATGCATAAACATGCAACATCATCGTTATCATGCCCTACATTAGTTCTAAGCTCCCCACGGTCATCTTACGTGTACCTACGGGAACTTCCATATCAAAACTTACATCTGCACTTTCCCCCGAAAGTTAGTACTCTAACTATATTCGTCCTCGGGTACAACAGCCCTGTTTGGGTGAATGGGCACCCTTCATTCGCATGGCCTCCATGCGACTGAACATCATGTGATTGGACCTATGCGAATAAACACCCATACGGATGAACACCCAATCGTACGAATAAACACTATGCGAATGGACCTTATGCGAATGGACCTCATACGATTGAGCACCTATGCGACTGAGCTCTCAGTCGCATGATTCCCCATGCGACTAGACCTCCAGTCGTGCGACTGAACCTTAATCATGCGACTGAACCCCAATCGCCCTCCAGTCGGCCGTATGGCCTCCAGTCGGTCGCCCAGCCCTAACTGGTGCAGAATGCAGTCATCCCGAACCCAATCTGTCATTTTCGACCCCCAAGCTTATCCAAACCCATTCTAAGCCCAAATCAAACATCCTAAACCTTAGGAATGCATACTATGACACCATTCAAGCACACACAAGTCCAAGAACATACTCCAAACGCACCACACGCAATCACACCCAAATGGGTCAAACACACGCACATACAAAAACGGGTTTACTATGTGTTCTAGTCCCAAATCAGTTGAAAACGAGTAAAATAGGGGTCCTAGAACTCACACAAGCTACAAGAAGAAGAAGAGTTTCGTGTTGACTCGCTACCAGATGATTTTTGTGCTCGTTTCCACCTGAATCAACCTTTTTCCCTCTTTTCTCTCTTCTTTCTCTCTTCTTTCTCTTCTTGCTGAATTCTCACAAGAGTGGGGAGGATGTGGCCGCCCTCCCCCTCTTAATCTCCCATATTTACAAATCTCCCACTTTATTTCTTTTTCTTCCTTCATTGGCTTCAAAGAAAATATCCGGGTGTTACAGGTAACAGTAATGAAAAAGAAAAATACCGGTCGGAATTAAGAGGTCCCGGCCGGTATCTATACTTATTGTGAAATTATACTTTCTTAGCACAAAGAAGGAAGAAATGACTAATCTGTAATTACGAAAACGAACCTTAAAATCAGGGGATAATTCTGACCCAGATGCATTCTCGAACATGTCGATTGTGGGAAAAAATAAATTAGGGTTAAGAAAACATCACAAATCGACTAAATCAACCACGTTCGGCCTTAGATCTTATAAAGATGCGATGAATCAGTACCTTCTGTTGTAAAATTACCCCTGGTCGGTGCAAGCCCGCAGATGTTGTGTACAGCGGTTGTTGTGAAATTAGTCGATAGTTGTATGATGCAGAGACCACAGATGGTAGAGGGTTGGTGGGGGTAGACGAGTGATGTTGATCGAAGCAGCAGTTCTCGCAATTGGGTTTGTGCCTTTGCGGCCGAAAACACTAGAACTGGGTCGCTTTTGAAGAGAGTTGATTTGGGGGGCTTGTGGTGAGTGTAATATCAATCGGAAGTAGTGGTTCAGTCTGGATTTTATGAAAGAAAGTCAACATGTATAACTCTTAACCTTTTTAATATAGTGGGCTTAGTGGACTATTTAATTAATTTGATATATAAAAACTTTTAATTGAAGTAAATCAAACTTTATCTAATTCAAAAATATATAAAAAAATCAAATTAATAAAATTATCTTCTATTTATAAAGTATAATATTGATATGTTTTCGTATCACATTTTGTTTTTCAATTTATAAACCGTTTGATTTTCTATTTTTGACCATAGATACATGGATCCAAATTATATATTGAATAAACTACTTATTTATAAAATTTTATTAATTTTAACATAATATAAACTAATCAAAAACTATATTTTTTTGATAAAAAATTGGTTGGGTTGGGTTGCTAATCAGAATAAAAGTTTGGTTATATTTGAGTTGTATAGGTAGAAGAGAGATAAATTAGTTTTCTAATAAATAATTTGGTTGGGTTGTGTTGTGTATGAGAGTAGTATTACGTGATAACATAAGGGATCTGGTAGATCGATATTGGGTTATGTGATTTTTCTTATATTTAATAAAATATATTAGGTTTTATGTAGAATATTATATATGTATATTTATTTATATATTATCTCTAATGTGTGAGGTGCATGAAAGGTTAAGTGATTATTGTATATTAGGTGTTTATATGCATTTATTGTAATAACTATATCTAATTTTTTTTGTGTTGTAATGTCATTGAAGATAATAAATATAAAATATTAAAATGATTTATGTTCTTTGTCATTATGGGTCATGTTTCATATATTTAGATCGGTCTTTTTTGTATTTTCTAACTTTTTTTCTGGTCTTCTTGTCTATTGTTCATGCTTCACGTGTTATACTTACATAAATTTTCTATATTTCAAACGTATCTATTTTGCAAAGGTGCGTATCCATTTTTCAATCATTATACTTGCTTAACATGTTGTCAGTTTGTTTTATTTGATGCTTATATGACTATTCATTTTGTTTACGTTAATTGCCACATAATTGGAATTGTGTCGTGCTATATGATTTTGAAACCATATTTTATATGTCATTCGTTGTTAGTATCATGTACATTAGTACGTAAGCTATCTGTTACTTCCTTATTGTTTCTAA
>BJCO01744070.1:0-10000 GCA_018326465.1 Flaveria floridana | reverse complement strand
TGGCACCGACATTGTCAAGCGTATATCTGAGATTCACCCCAGTTTTATGGCGTTACAATATCCTCTATTGTTTCCATATGGTGAAGATAGTTTTCATGTGAACATTCCTCTACATGTTACTACAGAAACAAGTAATCGAAAAAATGTATCTATGAGAGAATACTATTCTTATCATTTACATATGAGGAGAGATGAAGGAAGGACATTGCATAGGTTGGGTCGTCTGTTTCAGACTTATGTGGTCGATGCTTATTCAGTTGTTCTTGAGTATGAACTGGATTGGTATAAGAGAAATCAAAATACAATTCCTTTAGATCTCTATAATGGTCTGCATGATCGTATTGCAGAGGGAGAAACATTTTGTGGATCAACTGATCTGCATGTCATCTTGCCTGCATATTTTACCAGGGGACCCAAATACATGCTTCAACAATATTAGGATGCAATGGCAATTTATCATTGGGCTGGGAGTCCAGATTTGTTCATCACCATGACTTGCAACCCTAAATGGCCAGAAATTGAGCGCCATATTAATGCGACAACACCTGGCCTAACTGCATTTGACCGACCTGATATTATTGCATGTGTGTTTAAGATAAAACTCAATGAGCTTATGAATGATGTACGGAAAAAGAACATGTTTGGTCGACCAAAAGCAGGTTCGTTTGTTGTTTTTTAGTTTTGTAATCAAAACATTTTTTTTCAAATGTTTGTAAGTTAGCTAAAGTATTGTCTTATGTTTAGTTATCTACACGAGTGAGTTTTAGAAACGAGGTCTCTCGCATTGTCATGCTTTGGTTTTTCTACAGCCAGATGATAAGATTGGGACCACTGAACGTATTGATAGATATGTATGTGAAGGTTTTGCTGTTGTTCGTATACATATGATGCACGGACCATGTGGCAAATTGTATCAGGAGGGGCCATTGCCCTTTCCTCTGGTCTTTCTACCTTTTCTCCCGCGTCAGACCTATTCCATATGAGCTAGCTACCCATTAGGAACAACTTCTACGACGATAGATAGGGGTGAGGTTTGTTTTGCATCTACGCCCCCTGCCCTCCAAATCTGAGGAAAGACCCCCACTACTGGCTCTACAGTAACCGTGGGGTCCTCGCAAGCCCCAGCGAGTTAGCTCTTGGAGTCAAGGCATGCCTTAAGGTAGCGACTGACTTTCAGGTGGTTCGGTCTGGAGGGACAAAAGAGAAAATGGAATGCACGCCCTGTGAAATAAATTCAGCCCCTATGGAGGACTGCCCTACCATAAGAGCAATAAGCCAGTCACAGGCAAACGACCTCTTGAGTCTCTAACTTCCGAATCCGAATGCCTAGGACTTGCCTGCATCTCCCCATTCAATAGGCTAAGCAGCTAGCACCTTGCCGTGTTTTTTAGTTTTGTAATCAAAACATTTTTTTCAAATGTTTGTATGTTAGCTAAAGTATTGTCTTATGTTTAGTTATCTACACAATCGAGTTTCAGAAACGAGGTCTCTCGCATTGTCATGCTTTGGTTTTTCTACAGGTAGATGATAAGATTGGGACCACTGAACGTATTGATATATATGTATCTGAAGGTTTTGCTGTTATTGGTATACATATGATGCACGGACCATGTGGCATTTTAAATCCTTCAAGTCCTTGTATGCATAACGGTCGTTGTGTTAAAGGATACCCAAACAATTACTGTGACGAAACGTTCATCAGGCATGATGGGTGGCCATTTTATAAAAGACCTAACAATTCAAGAGTTATTAAAGTTGGTTCTCAGCATATTAAGCTTGATAACAGATTTATTGTTCCTTATAATCATGATTTCCTTATAAAATACGCCTGCCATATTAATGTGGAATGGTGTAACAAAGGTATGCTAGTGAAGTATCTGTTCAGTTACCTAAACAAGGGTCTAGATCGTGCTACTACCATTTTAGAGAATGGTCAAAATCGACTGGCTTTTGCATCCTTATTGTATAATGAAAACGAGATCGAAGAATATATAAACTGCAGGTATATTTCTTCGTCAGAAGCATGTTGGAAGTTATTTGGATTTGACATGCAGTATCGTTCTATTTCTATTGAAAGGCTACCCTTTCACGAAGAAGGGTGTAACAGGGTCTATTTTCGTGATAACGACCAGCTTGCTACTGTTGCTGCAGGGACTACGACCGCCATGTCAAAATTTACTGAATGGATGCATGCTAACGAATTGTATCCAGAAGGTCGTCTTTTAACATACGTCGAGTTTCTAACAAAATTTACATGGCATGAAAATTTACACGGATGAATTTATTATGTGAGTCCTTCTATGGGTGAGACATATTATCTCCATATGTTATTGAATGTTATACGTCGCCCCTTATGCTTTAATGATATGCGTACCGTTGATGGGGTTGAGCATTAATCATATATGTCAGCATGCAAGGCATTGTGATTACTAGGAGATGATGTTGAGTGAGTTGAGTGTATACGTGAAGCTTCTCATTGGCAGTTAGGAATCCAACTCCGTGAACTTTTTGTGTCGATTCTGTTGTTTAGTACTATTAGTGATCAAGCATGATTATTTTCTGATTGCCTACCTTTCTTATTAGAAGATGTTGCTTATAATCAACGTCGAGTTCTATAGAATGAAGACATAATTTTCACCGATGTTGAACTTCTTAACTATACGTTGATTAAGATAGAAAAGATTTTAGTAGGTAACAATAGGTCTTTGGTGGACTTTCCTAGTCTCCCTCAAATTGATAGTTGCTTGGTGAATGTTACACGTAATTAATTGATAGCAGCTGAGCATACTTACAACATTCAAGAGGAAAGGACAGTTTTTGACAACCTACGTGGTGGGTTAAATATCTAGCAGAAGGAAGTTTAAGATTACATTGTTGGTTGTGTTGATAATGTTATGGGTGGTGTTGTGTTCGTGTTTGGGTAGTGGGGGATGTGGAAAATGTACTTGTGGAAGACGCTTATTGCTTGTATTCGTGCGCATGGACAGATTGTCTTGTTTGTTGCCTCATCTGGGATTGCTTCTTTATTACTCCCCGGTGGACGAACCGCACATTCTCAATTTAGGATACCATTTGATCTTGATAAGGATCCGTGTTATTCAATCGATGTGGGGTCTGATATAGCAGAGTTAGTTGTTGCTTCCATACTTATCATATGGGATGAGACGCCTTTGCAACACCGACATGCTTTTGAAGCTGTTGATAGCATGTTCAGAGATATATGCAAGAATAATATTCATGGGGCTGAAAATCGAGTTTTTGGAGGAAACGTGGTTGTACTTGGAGGAGATTTTCATCAAATTCTTCTGGTGATCCCCCATGCCCCTTGTAGTGAGATCGTTGCCTCAGCTGTCAACATATCATCCATAATTTGGGGTGCATGCAAGGTGTTTTGTCTAACTTGTCATGTGCGCTTGCATCGCCCAGGTATTAGTGGCATTGATCTTATTGAACAACAAGAGTTTAATAAGTGGATTTTAGACATGGGGGCCAGGCGATTTCCCACGGTCTCATTAGCAGGCAAAGATAAGGCCACATGTATTAGCATACCATGTGATCTTTTGATCCCTATTGCAGATGATCCTATTGAGGCCATCGTGTCTAATACTTTCCCGACATTGCAGAGAGATTGAACGATATTCCTTTTTTAAAAGGAGCGTTGTATTTTGTCATCCACTAGTGAAGAGGTTGATAAGATCAATCTGCACGTTCTTAATAAGTTTCCTGGTGAAATTAACGAGCTGTTAAGTGTTGATTCCATATGTCCAAGTACAAACAACTTTGAGGAAATGCAAACTATGTACCCTACTGAGTTCCTCAATACTTTACATTTTTCTGGGGTTCCCAATCATGTGTTACAGTTGAAGGTTGGTGCACCAATTATTTTTCTACGTAACTTGAATTTAAGAAAAGGATTATGCAATGGGACTCGCCTAGTGGTCACTCAAATAAGTCAGCGTGTCATTGAGGCAGTAATTATTACTAGTACACATGTTGGAGAAAAAGCTATTATTAGAAGAATTGATATGACTCCAACCACCACATGCTGGTCATTTCATTTCAAAAGGAGACAGTTTCCTATTAAAGTTTGTTTTGCTATGACAATCAATAAAAGTTAAGGGCGGACGTTTAATCATGTTTGCGCTTACTTGGTGAAGCCTGTTTTTATTCATGGCCAGCTCTATGTTGTTGGGTCTCGTGTTACATCTCGTGATGGCCTGCGGTTTTACATTGATAATAATGGCAAGTGTGATAACCATCTAACAAGGAACGTTGTTTATAAAGAAGTATTTTACAACTTACCTCTCATGTCAACAAATGTATTCGTGGGGTCGGGTGTTTAACACGTTTATATATTCAGATACTTTCTATTATTATTCTTTTAAATGTAGCATTTTATATTTCATTTTTTTAAAACACATAGGCATCATTTTTTCTTGTGTCCTAATTTAATGCTTTTATATATGTTTATTGTGGCATGTAATATCATTTTTATAATTTATCGTGCACGTAACTATGTGTATATATATTCATTATTTCTCCCACATTTGCAGGTTTACTTTTTGTGCAATGGCTTACCGTTACATCTTTGATTTGAGGCCTAATATTACCGACAAGTGGCAAGTCACCATAAGGGTCTCACGTTATTGGACGACATACAATCCAACTACGAATCGCAAGTTGTCGTTTGATTTGATTTTTTCAGATGAATGTGTAAGTGATCGTTGTCTGTTATTTTGCTAATCCTTCAACATAATATATATTTTTAATATTTCTATGTTGTGTTTTAGGACTGTTCAATTCATGCAAGAATTCCTTACCAACTGATGCATCTTTTCACTAAGCGTTTGGAGGATGGATGCATATATAGGATACATCGATTTGTTGTTCTTCCATACGAGTCATCATATCGACCCATACGACGGGAGAGCTTTATTAAATTTACCTATTTCATATCAATCATGCCCTCAACGGTTCACCCAACTTTGTTTCGACACTACGTTTTTGACTTTGCCCCGTTTAGCATCCTTTGAACCCGTGCTAACGATTTTACATACCTAACAGGTTATTGTTTCTTTCAGTTTATGCGTTCATCTCTAATTGTTTGATAAATGTAGATGTTATCGGTGTTCTTCGACATTGGGGCTCAGTGGATAATGATTTAGGTCTTTCCAGTCATGTAACCAAGAACTGCGTCAAATTATCTTGGCTAATGATTCGTGAGCTTTTTTACTTTTTTTACTTTACTAATGATCTATCTTTATCCAGTTGTTTTTTTACGATCTTAATTAACTATGTCTAGAGGTGATGGACTCAAAGTTTATTTATTGGGACAAGTTGCGCTTAAGTATAGTGATGATGACATTCGTGGATACGGTAATAATTCAATTGTTGTCATTTTGACCTCTTGCAAGGTTGGATTGTTTGGAGGTATGTTATTCAAATTATAAAAAAATGTTTTCACTCATGTTTCTTAGTACCTCTTTTCATAAATTTATTTGATTATCTTATTAGGTGCTCCATGTTTGACGTCGATGGTGGAAACCCATTTTTATATTAACCTGTTGTTCGATGTTTCTGACACCTACAAGAACATGTAAAGTTGTCTTTACATTCAAATTTATTTATGACATGTAACATTTATTATGCTTTTTACCCATCTCATATATTTTTTTAGTATGTAATCCATTGTTACAATCGGTGAAAATGCACCCAAGAAGATAGACTCACATGTTAGTTACGTTGTAGATGTTTATAGTTGTCTTCAAAAAGGTGTTGCGGAGGTATTTTTATTTTTATTTTTGTTTGTAGACAATTGTTGTTTAATCATTGTTCGTGACTCACTTGTAGAATTTTATTATTGTGTTTTATTGCATGGAACAATTATAATATCGCGGTGACAATAATCGACGTTGACTTCTGTAACGATTGGAAGTATGTTCAATGTTCTGCTTGCCGTAAAAAGGCCGAGAAAGTTGATTCTGGGTATCATTGTTCGCCTTGCGATAAAAAAGTCGTTAACCCACGTCATGCGTAAGTTTTATATGAGTGTTTTTTTTTTCTTTTTGACCCCCCTTTGTGAGCCTAACATTGGCACAGTTACAAGGTGGCTGCACGCGTTGTTGATAAGGATGAGGAGATGACATGTGTTCTTTTTGATGATGCCGCTATTGCTCTTCTTCACATAACTGCAGATGATTTAGTTGTTAAGAGATTATCTAAGGTATTTTTTTATATATGTTAAATATTTTTATATCATATGTATATTGCCTAGGCAGATTTAGAAATTAATGTTGCTATTAGAGAGTTTTTTGTGTGTTTTTTTCAAGTGTTATTGTGTGTGTATATGAATTTTAGTATTGTTTTTTTTCTTTGATGCAGGGTGTTGAATATCCGTTTTGGATACAAAATTATTTCTTTGACGCTTTATGTGCTAGAAGTGTCGTTCTTGGGATCAAAATTGATATATATAATTTGGAACCTCATTATATTCGGCGTTTCACTTTGTCAAAATACATCGGTGAAAAATCAGAATTGGTTGCTAGAGAGAAAACTACATCTACCGATGGTCCAGGTATCAATATCAAACAAGATGATTCTGAAAGTGACAAGGTTGATGAGGGCATTGAATCTTAGTCAGATCACATCTGATGAATGGGAAATAGCAGACGTGGCTTAATGGGCCCCACGGATTTCACAGTTGTCATCGACTATAACCAAGACATCATCGGTATTTTTTTAAAAAATGTCTTTGATATAATAATTTGTTGTGTATTTGTGTTCTGAAGTGTTTGTCAAATCTTCAGACAAGTGTTGATCATGAAGAAGATGTGTTTTCGGCTAGACCTACACTACACATGACTTGTGATGAAGCAATAGTTACTGGCTCGACATCGTCGAAGACACCTCAACGCCACCGCATGGAAATAAAAGGCCTAAGTGGAACATTAAGAAGCCAAAACGATTTATTGCATAGCTAAGACTACTGTTTTTATGAAACATCTGAGACATATTGCTATGTAATCATCTTAACTCTGTTATGCGTCTTTTCCGTTAAATCTCCAAAACTATGTTGGTATGTTTTATTTGTTTAACCATGACTTATTTCCATTCCGTTTTATTGTTGTTCTGTTTTTGTTGTCTTACTATCAATTCATGACAGTCTTTGTTAAAAACAAGCCTGTATATGATGTCATATTGCGTTGCAGGACCCGGCCACCGGGGTATAAAACTAGTTGTTTTTGGGTTCATTTGGAGGTGGGAGGGGACTGAGCTGAGCACGCAAAATAATCAGATTAATGTGAAATTTACGTATTGATCATGATATATTACTTAAGGACTTTGATTATCCTACTGAAAGCCACCTATGCTACTGTTCCAGTTTGGTATGTGGACTTTTATTTTTATCGAAATCGATTGGAATTTAACAATTATGGATTTTGATGGCTTGAACTTTCTTTAATGAGAGTCTTATGTAATTCTTATGGATGCTTGTAGTTTGTTTGTTTGTTTTTGTTGCCTTTTATTCTTTCTTTTTCCTGGTGTTCAATTCCTTGGTCGGAAGCATGTTCATATCTTGAGAACTTTTTTAAAATATTTCATATTAAAAATAGTAAATTTGATTCACATGTTCTCCTCGCATTTTAAGGAAAGAGCATAAAATTATGATGCTATTATTATTACGTTTGATACGTTTACGACTACTCATTTTATTTTGTTTGCTTTTGATTTTGTAAACCATTTGCTTTGTTTGGTAAAATTACCGTCTTCTTTCAACAGATTCATTGCCTCTATATGCAAATTTGTTTTTCTAATGGATTTCGTTTTATAGTAATGTAGTCGGTCACTTTTACTCAGTTAAACGAATTGTTTTTTATATTAAACGAGTTGTTTTTATGTTAAACAAATACTATTTTTATTTAAAATTTCAAGATATTTGTTGTATTATTAAGACCTTAAAATATCAGTCCACCGGATGGGTATAAAAACTAGTTATATAGAGATTGAGTGAGTTGTTTGTGTGAAGATGTTGTATCTTATACAACATGTGGTATTAGAGCCAGATTGGGATAGTGAGGGTTTCGATTCATTGAGGATTTATTAAAGTGTCATCATGGCAGGCAATGGAACGATGCATACTTCTTTCGATGTTCAAAGGTGACGGGTATGAGTTCTGGAGTATCCGAATGAAGGCTATACTTATGTCACACGATCTGTAGGAGTTCGTTTCCACCGGGTTCAACTGAAATGATGGTGATTGGCAGTGGTACAGGGAGAATCGGATGAAATACGCAAAGGCCTGCTCACTTATTTAGCAAGCGGTCAATGACAATGTGTTATCCCGGGTGCAGCAGCCACTTTTGTAAGAGAAGCATGGACCTTGTTGCAAATAGAATTTCAGGGAGATTCATGTTGGAATATAATATTGGCATTAAGATTGATAGTATGTAATTAGTATGCTATGTCTAATCAATGTATATTGTAAGTATTAGGTAGATGGGTCAGTTTGGGTAATAGAATTGTACCCGCCAATAGTGCAACTGTCAATCAACAGTTAATGACGGTTGACCCTATTAACCGACGTGTATGTGTATATATAGGAATGTACTTTGACAATATAATGCAATCCTTTTCTTCTATCATTGTTTTCCCTCCAAAGTTTCCCTCCAAAGTTTCCCTCGTTCATTCTTTGCATTTAGTATAATTGTTTGTGTTTGAGTGTTCGATGCCTTCCTCAACATGGTATCAGAGCCACGATTAAAGACCTGTGGAAGATATGATTCCTTGTTAGAACTAGAAGATGCGTTCGTGCCTGGAAGTATAGATGGGTGTGATACTTCCCCGTTGTTTCCATCGATGTATAAAGACCAGGAGGGTCTCTGTAAACAACGTATGGCAGAAGATCATCAGATTTGTGATCAATATGGGAGTAGTCGTGAAGCCTCTCATCGCATCAAAGTGCACGGTTCTAACCCGCGTGAAGGCAGTCGATCTATGGCAGAAAATAAGAATTCTGTCCAAAGTGTGTACGATCGACAAAGCAAGAATAGAGGGATGTTCAACGGTTATCCGAGAGGAATGTGTTGCAGTTTCTGCAAACAACCCTTCCATTTCAGACGTAATTGTCCGAAGCGACTTAGAAACAAAGAGTTTCTAATCAAAGGAACCGATAACCAGGGATGGAATGATGTGTGGTATGCAAGTCTCACTCGAAATCAACATGGAACAGGAAACAAAAGGATGTTTAGGAAACTCAGAACATCGTTTGGGATAGAAACATTACCGGATGGGTATACTCCAGAATTCTTCAGAGGAAAAGGATCAGTTAAGATATCCAGCAGTGGAGAAGAATACACAATTGATGATGTGCATTACATACCCGTACTCAAAAGAAATTTGTTGAGTATAGAGAAACTCGACAAACAAGGATTCCAAGTTATGATCGATGGAGATACATGCCAAATTAAAGAAAAGAATCAAATTCAATGTTGGCGATGCAACAAGAATCACTATGCCTACATGTGTCCTGAGATGAAAGATAGATCTGGAAAAGAAGTCAAAGATGATGAAGTCAATGACCGAGTAAAGTTATGGAGACACTTCGAAGACATTACGGTCGAGGCAGACAAGAATGAATCAAGGATCAACAAAAGCAAAGGGCCAATTATGTACCCGACAAATATCTCATCTTTGCAAGATTGCATAGTGTTTATGGATTTAATTCATATAGCATCAAAGATCAAAGAACACAAGGAGAAGTTCAAAGTGGAGTTTGAAAAGGTGGTTGAATGGTTTATAACTGATTTTCTGAAAGTAAAACTTCAGAATCCAATGCCGCCAAGAGATGTATTCGGACATCAAGTTAATCTCATGAAATTGTATATGATAGTACATAAGTATGGTGGATATAGTGGTGTCAACATGTGTGGAAAATGGGTTGAAGTAACCACACAGTTAGGCTATAACTTAAACAGCCTTAGTCGTGAAAAACAAGACAGCC
>BJCO01744069.1:0-22884 GCA_018326465.1 Flaveria floridana | reverse complement strand
TCGTTCGTTGTATCATGATCATGTGGCTTACTCGTATGTGTTCGTATGATAGTCTCGAGTATGGGTGTTTCGTTGTTGTGTTCATGTAAATCGTTCATGAATACCCCCTTTCCCATATAATCATTAGCCTTGGGGTAGGGCACAGTGTATATTGGTAGATCTATTTGGGTTTGATAGCCAGCACTCACGATCAGTAGCTCTGATCAGGCGTTTTGGATGCGAGTGAATATATGTTGAATTCGTTTCATGGGGATTGCTTACTTTATGTAAAGCTTTCGTGTTTTGGTTTGATTATAGCTCCAGGTACTATCATTAAGTTGTATCCCTAGCTAGTTTACAACTTACCACATTGTTTGTCAATGATATCTGATACTATTGTATGTAATGTTTTCGTAAACCTGTGAAACTCGCTCCACTTTATGTTGACTTTTTAAGCATGTATTTCAGGTACATAGGAGCATGGATGGTGGTATGAACTGGGCTTGGGCAAACGTGGATATTGCATCTTTTGGTTTATTTTGGCTATTTATGTAAAAATACGATCTCTGTGTATGATCGCTGTTAAACAAATTGAACTTTTCTTATTTTGGAATGTCATGACAAAATCCTGTGGTTTGTAATTTAAAAACCGATGTTTTAACGTTTGCCTATATATCATGTTGGTTTCCAACTTTGTCATCGCCATGCTTAACGCATATACAATTCCTCTGCGATATTCAACGTCGTTTTTGGGGTGTGACACTCAAAGGATCTAAGGATGAACCTCTAAAGATTAAAGAAGGAGAAGATGAAGATGATGATGATGAAGAGGATGATAGTGATGATGAGGGAAGTGATGAAAAGAGACAAGAGGTGGGTAGAATGATGATGATGATGAAGAAGGAGATGCAGCTGCATCTGCCTCTGCTCATGGTCAAGAGCAAAGAATGAAGAAAAGGCAAGACAAAGGAGCATCATCGTCTGCCCCACCTACTTCCCCGTCTGCAGAAGACCCGGCCATGATTCAAGGCAAAAGTAAAGATTAGATATCTATATTTTACTAAACTTTTGTACTTGAAATCATGCATTAATGTTATGTAATTAATGTTTATATTTTATTATTCAATGTTTGATTATCTTGATTACTTACTGATTATTGATATGTTGCATGCTTAATTCAAGCAGATCAAACATCTTAGCAACATGATTATGATGTTGCTCCCCTACAGCAAATCAAGTCTCAATTAACAATGATACTTGATTTGCAAGGGATCGTTAGGAGGTCCGTGAGTTCTACTCCTGAAGAAGGAGAAATAATTCATGACCTTACTGACGAGAAACTTGCTAATATGTTCCGGCTGAATCCGGATGAGATCGTCAAGGACGCTCCTACCTTTGATGTGGCTAGTGATGATGAGTTGAACGACGTGGATGAAATAGAAATTGAAAACGTCACATCCCAGCACTATCCTGAGTACACCGACTGAGAGGTAAATGTGGTTCCCAATTTGGGTAGTACTCTCGACAGTGATATATTGGAGAAGCTGAATCAAAAGGAAAAGGAGGCAGAGTCATCAACAAGTCAAGCCCCAGCCTCGGACGCTGATATGGACATCAGAAAGGCTGAATGGGCGGCTTGTTTTTCAGAGATCCGAGCCCAGCGCGCTACACCAAAGCCAAGTACCTACACCAAGCTCTATAAAGTGAAGAAGCATCTCAAGGTGTCAGGGAAGATCATAGCGTGGGCATACTTTGAGGATCTTAGTGTTTACGCAGTAAAGAGGGAGAGGGGAATAGAGTACTTTAGAGATGCATCGTCAACCTGAAAGCTCAAGTATAGTTTAATCTGGTTTGTGCTTGGCCACCATTTGTCCTTGGTGCCTTGCACTCTCTTGCAAAGTGTCCCATTTGGTTACATTTGTAAAACTTCACCTTATTTTTATCCAGCCCAAACTTTCCACTAGATACATTGTTGGGAAACTTCCTACCTATCCTATTATAGAACTTCTTGGCTCCGTAAGTGAGAAGAGCCATCAGCTGGACTATCTCCATTACCCCGGATCATCCGGATGGATATGGTCCAAGTCTTCAAGAGTGAAGAGAAAGTTGCCACTACTTTCATCAACAGACACAAAGGCTTGAGTAAGCTTGTCTCTTGGAACATGCTTCCTTGGATGTAGCTCTCCCTTGGTGTCTCCGGGAAGGTGATGAAAGGACCCTTTTATGAGTTTTTAGGGTAGTAGATGAGACGATGTTGTGCTTCTCTACAATCCCTTTCAACCACATGAAAGGTAGAACTCTGCTGATTATTGGATGAGTTGCCAGATGGATTTTGCATGTTCATCTCTGTAAGGTTTAATATAAAGGCTGATGCAACCAAATCAACCAAAGGCTTCCTGCATGCATGCACTTAGTACAAGGTAGAAGTAATTTTGGAAGATTTACACTATACTCCGAAAATGCTCTAAGTGTAAAATCTTCCGAAGCCAAAGACCAAATCTTCCGAAGCCAAAAGATGAAGTCTTCCGGAGATTCAAAGACAAAGTCTTCCAAAGCCAAATGAAGTGAAGACTTATTTTTTCCAAATACAAAAGGAGAACATGTTTTTCTCGGATGTAATTTTCCATAAAGCTAACCCACTTTCCGCTACAACTCTGAAGACCCACCAACTTGCATGAGTTGGTGAAAAGGTCCATGCTTTAAAAATGTACCTTGAGGTCTTGAGTCTGTAACTTTCTACTTTATGGACTTTTATCCTTTTTATCATATATTAGGATGTGAGCTTTGGCATGTCATAGTCACTAGTCAAAAGGAAGTCAAAAGGCAATTTGCCTTTTGACCCTACATTGATTTTGTTGTCTTTCAATGTTCTAATTGGCTTTCCAAGTGTAGCCAGTTGTAGGATGTAGTATAAAGTATCTTAGGGTCTTGTATTTTATTTAACATATGCATTGTAACTCTCGTAAAAGAACTTAAGATTAATATACATCATTCTTGAAAACCATTTATATTGTTCTTGAGTTTTGTCTCATTGTTTTACAAGTGTTCTTTACATCTTGTTCTTAAATCCAGTTCCCTATTTGAACTGTTAAGTGTTCTAATACTCTTCTCATTATGATACTGATTGTATTGACCATCCTTTAACCGGTCCTACAATTCGTACAGAGCATTCTAGGCTCTTGATTGTAAGATCTCACCATCTTAAATTTTCTCTGTTCTCTCAAAACACTTAACATCTCAAATGGTAGCATCTAAGACTGATATGGAAATTGGTACCTTGGTAAAGTCCCCACTGATCGCTCTTGATGATTTTGATACTTGGTCTCTAAAAATGGAAGGCTTCATCAAGTCATAAGACAGTAGGATGTAGGAAGGAAGTGGTGGCTGACTACTCTGAAGAAGATAGAAAAAGAATAGATGTAGATCAAAAAGTCATGACTACCCTTCAAATTGCTCTTCCAAATGCCATCTACAGAGGCTCAAGAAGTGCAAAACTGCTAAGCAGCTCTGGGATGTATTAAAGCTGATGTATGAAAGGTCTACTAAAGCCAAAGAAAACAAGAAAGATCTTCTAAAGCAGCAGTTTGAGAACTTCACTTTCAAAATAAATGAAACCATGACTCAACAATACTTCAAGTATGTTGAGATTGTGGACACTCTGGTGGATGTTGGAGTAAAACTGGAGAATAGGGATATTATGAGAAAGTTCATGTCCTCTTTTCCTAGACAATGGACACACTACTGTGTGGTCATTAAGAGGAGTGAAAATCTCAAGAGCCTCACTCTCACTGAGTTGTATGGCATACTCAGTGGTTAACAAATGGATATGAACATGCAAAATCCATATGGAAACTCTAGCAATCAATAGACTTCTGCCATGCATATGGTTGAAAGGGAATGTAGAGAACCACAGCATCATCTTATCTCTTATCCTTACAACTCACCAAAGGGCCCTTTCATCACCTTCCCAGAGACACCTACGGAGGGCTACATCCAAGGAAGCCCATTCTAAGAGACAAGCCCATCACAAGCCTTTGTGTCTCATGATGAAAGCATAGATAACTTTCTCTTCACCCTTGAAGATTTGGACTGTATCCATCCAGATGATCTGGAGTATATGGAAATAGTTCAATAAATGGATCTCCTCACTCATAGAGCCAAGAAATTCTACAAGAGGACAGGGAGAAAGTTTCCTAGCAATGTATCCATTGGAAAGTTTAGGCTAGACAAGAGAAAAGTGAAGTGTTACAACTGTAATCAGATAGGACACTTTGCTAGGAGTACAAGGCACCCAGGACAAATAGTGGTCAGGCATAACCCAAGCCAAACTATACTGAGGGAGCTCCACACATTGAGAAGCCCAAGCAGCAAGCTGCAGTTATTGTTGAAGAAGGAGGCTTTGATTGGAGTTTCCAGGTAGTAGACGTGTCTCTAAACCAGGCACTGATGGCAGATCTTGATGAAGCCAAGGTATTGGAACATCTTTGTACCCCGGAGTGCATTGCAAAACTAAATAGATGTAGGTCTTATAACTTAGAGATGAGATCTGATCTTGAGTCCTTCAACATCTTAAAATCTGATTTTAGAAGAGCTGAAAATAAGTATACGTTAAAAATAGAAGACTTAATAAAAACCATTTCAACTCTTAAACATGAGCATACCAATTATAGGACTAAAATCAAAGATCTTATCTCTAAGATAACTGAGTGCCAGGCTAAGCTTGTGATCAGCAAAGCCAAGGCAGAGAAACATGTTCTTGAAGAAGAGACCTTCAAGAACATAATATCCTCATCCCTGCATGCCAAAGTATGTTATCAAAACAAACAGGGACTGGGATCTAGTGAGATAGCTCCTCCACACAATCTATTGTCTGTAAGATCTCCC
Organism: Flaveria floridana; assembly: GCA_018326465.1. Classification (NCBI taxonomy): domain Eukaryota; kingdom Viridiplantae; phylum Streptophyta; class Magnoliopsida; order Asterales; family Asteraceae; genus Flaveria; species Flaveria floridana. Next base: position 18,021 of record BJCO01744069.1, on the reverse strand, counting down.
AGGTGTGGAATTAATCAAGATGAGCTTCCATCCATAGATCCTAGTGATGAAGAGGATGAAGAGGAGATAGTGAAGGATAGATCTAGGAAGAGTGAAGAAGATCATCCTGATAAGGGTTACTATTGTCCTAAGGAGAGAAAGAAGTCAGGGATGACAAAGTCCAAGAGAAAAAACTTGACCCGAGCAATCAAGAGAAGATCAAAGAGAGCTCAAGAGATCAAGGCCACCTTTAACTCTAAGCAGAAACAAATTTTTATCTCTACAGGTTTTGAAGTGATAAAGATTGAGGATACAACCTAGAACTCTAGTACCAAGAGTTCAAGTTCATGTCCAGTTCATCCCTGTGAAGGAATGAAGGCTAATCAGCTATGTAACACTGCTACATAGCATGAAAATCCACCTCCAAAGGCAAGCCTTACCGTAGGAAGCTTGCTATAACATCTAAAAGGATGAGAATGGAGATGGAAAGTAATCAAACTCAGTCTTCCATACATAAGAAGACCCTCATAAGAAAGCAAATTAACTACATTATGTGTGGCAGTACTTCTCATCTTGCTAAGGATTGCTTCTACAATCCCAAAAGTACTATCAACATAATAAGGAAGAAGACTTCTGGGAGGAGGAAGAAGAAGAAAGATTTGAAAGAAATCTATGTTTCTTTTGGAAGCTCTAAAATGAAAATAAAGACAAGTGAAAAATTGTCTTCGGGAGAAAACTTGGTCTCAGAAGAAATGAATACTTCAAAACCACTAAAGCTTGCTGCAGTGAAAGCAAGATCTTCCAAATGGTCAGTCTCCAAAACTTCCAAAGTTGTAGAAACTTCCAAAGCATTGAAGGTCAAGTCTAATCTTCCAAAGATGGTGTGGAAGATAAAGGAACACCATATGACTGAAAGTTTTTCATTAGCAATAGCAAATGATCCCCAAAGTCTCAGTATAGGCTCAATTACTGTTGCATTGTCTTTAGTTCATTTTGAAGAGCCCAAGACCAATGTAACTAACTCTCTTTTATTATGTAGGAATAGCTGAAGACCAAGAAGAATGTATGGATTATTGACAGTGGTTGTTCCAGGCACATGATAGGCAATGGCTTTTTGCTTCAAAACTTTGAAAGAATTGATGGAGGGCCAGTTGATTTTGGAGGAGATGCTGGAGGTTATATTACAGGAAGGGATAGGGTCATAAATGATAAGCTCGGCATTGAGAATGCAAACTTTGTTAAGGAGCTTGGGTACAATCTACTGAGTGTATCCTAATTTTTTGACCAGAGACATAACATGCTCTTCACTGAGCATGAGTGCATTGTTCTCAAGCCTGGGGTGGTCATTCCTCAAGAGCATATCTTGCTTAGAGCACCCTGGAAAGGGAACATGTACAAGATGGATTTGCAGGAAACATCTCCCACAGGAGAAGTTTCTTGCTTTCTATCTAAGGCAAATAGTGACGAGTCTTTCCTTTGGCATAAAAGAATATGCCATGTAAACTTTAAGAACATGAATAAGTTAATTAAGAATGCTTTAGTAACTGGAATGCCAAAGAAAGAGTTTACAAGTGATGATCATTGTATTGCATGCTTGAAAGGGAAACAACACTTGGTGTCTCGTAGGCCAAAGGAAAAGAACTCTGTCACTACTCCCCTACACTTATTACACATGGATCTCTTTGGCCCCACTAGTGTAATAATTCTAGGAAGGACCTCATACTGCTTAGTGATCACAGATGATTTCATAAGATTCACTTGGGTTTTCTTCCTTAGAACTAAGGATGAGACTCCTGAGATCTTGAAGAACTTCATTCTAAAAATTAAGAATCAAAGTGATCACAGGGTCTAAATCATAAGATGTGATCAAGGAGCTAATTTCAAGAACTAAATCCTTGACACATTTTATGAAGAAAAGGATATTACAAGACAATATAGTGCTCCCATGACTCCTCAGTAAAACGGTGTTGCTAAAAAGAGAAACAGGACATCTAATTAAATATGCAAAAACCATGTTGTCTGACTCTAAACTACCCATCACCTTGTGGGCAAAAGCAGCTAACACTGCATGCTATGTGCAGAACAAAGTTTAAGTAGTCAAGACTCATGGTAAGACTCCTTATGAACTGTTGCATAAAAGTAGACCTTTCATTGGTTTTCTTAGATCATTTGGATGTCCCTGCACCATCTTGAATACCAAAGATCAAGTAGCCAATTTTTTTGAGAAATCAAATGATGGAAACTTTATTGCATACTCTTCTCAAGATAAGGCTTATAGAGTATACAATCTCAGCACTAGAGTAGTTGAAGAATCAGCCAATGTGATCTTCAATGAGCACACTCCCTGCGTGAAAGGTTTTGGTCCTGATTGGCTATTTGATCTTGATTTAGTTACCAACTATTTTAACAAATCTTATGAAGATGTTTTAGGATCTATAGGTAATACATTAATAGAAGATCCTGACCTAAAATTTGAGCTAAGAAGACCAAGCAAGAATACTACTTTAGCTCCAGTTGAAACTAACCCTGCAAGTGAAGTTCCTATCAGCACAACAATGACAAATCAAGCTGATACATCTGAAGTGCCTGAAAATTCCAACTTAGAGGCACAAAACGCAAATGAAGGAACTTCAAATGTAGAAGGACATAGTGGTGGTGATAGTGACCAAGAATTTCTTGGTGCTGACAACCACTCCATTGAAGACAACATCAATGATTCCACAGCTGATTTGATCAAGCTTCTACTTATAAGTGTGCTAATGTGGTGGGAGACACTTCATTGCAAGTTCTAAACTTCTCAAATTTAAATCTGTCTAATCAACTTATTGTAATTCCTTAACTTAGGATCCACAAGTCACACCCCACCATAAACATCATTAAAGATGTTGAAAAAGGAGTAAGAACAAGAGGACAAACCTATGAAAAAAATGTTTATCTATACTCTTGCTTCTTGTCTTAGATAGAGCAAAAGAAAGTTGATGAGGCTTTGAAGGATGGAACTTGGATTGAAGCAATGTAAGAGGAGCTGCTTCAATTCAAAAGACAAAAGTTTTGGAGCTTGTGCCCTCTTCCTTAAGGGAAGACTATCATAGGAACCAAATGGGTATTTAGGAGTAAGAAAGATGATAGAGGACTTGTCATCAAAAACAAGGCAAGACTGGTTGTTCAAGGGTACACACAAGAAGAAGGAAATGATTACACTGATGTTTTTGCTCCTGTAGCAAGACTTGAAGCTGTTAGGATATTCCTGGCATTTGCTGCATCTAAGGACTTCAAGGTCTACCAACTTGATGTCAAGTGTGCATTTCTATATGGAGTGATTGATGAAGAACTGTATGTCAAACAACCACCTGGCTTTGCAGACCCAGGTCATCCTGATTATCTTTAAAAGCTTAATAAAGCTCTTTATAGGTTGCACCAAGCTCCAAAGAAGTGGTATGAGACACTATCTCCGTGTCTCTGTCAGCATGGCTACAAGAGGGGTACTATTGATGGAACTCTCTTCATCAAAGGAACAGGGAATGACTTGATGCTGGTTCAAGTATATGTAGATGACATTATCTTTGGATCAACTATGCAAAGACTTTAAGAAGATGATGACGAATAGATTTGAAATGAGTACCATGGGGGAACTCAATTTCATATAGGAATTCAAGTGACGCAAGTTGACAATGGCATCTTCATAAGTCAGTCAAAGTATGTACAGAACATACTTACAAGATTCAACATGACCGAATGTAAAGTTGCAAGGAAACCCATATCCAGAAATAACTCTCTTGGACATGATCTTGAGGGGGAGTGTGTAGATGAACATCTTTATAGGGCTATGATTGGGTCTCTCATGTACCTTACAGGAAGTAGGCCTGATATCATGTTTGCTACATGCATATGTGAAAGATATCAAGCTAACCCCAAGATGTCACACCTTGTTGCTATCAAAAGAATTCTTAGATATCTCAAAGGTGCCCCTGAGCTAGGCCTTTGGTATTCAAAGAATTCTGACTTTAATCTGTATGCCTATACAGATAGTGATTATGGTGGCTGCAACATGATTGCTAAGTCCACATCTGGGGATGTCAATTTCTTGGTGGAATGATAGTCTAATGGCAATGCAAGAAACAATCTTGTGTATTTGCATCAACTGCTGAAGTTGAATACATTGCTGCTGCAAGCTACTGTGCTCAAGTACTTTGGATTTAGAATTAGATGTTGGACTATGGATACAACTTCAAAGAGACTCCCAACCATATAAACAACAACAGTGCTATCTCTATCACAGAGAATCCTGTACAGCACTCAAGGACAAAGCACATCAATATCAGGTATCTCTAATTAGAGAAAATCATGAAAAGGGATTGATAAAACAAATCAAGGTTAACATAAATGAACAATATGCTGATCTGTTCACAAAGGCTTTTGATGAACAGAGATTTAAATATCTTATATCAGCTATTAGGATGATTAACCTTGAATACATTTTCTTAAAACTTAAATCTATATTATTTTCTAAAAGGAATTGTGTGTCCTAAGTTGTCTAATCTATTATCTACATAAGCCTAGTTTATCTTAGGAGAAAATCTTTTTCAAATGATATTCCTTAGTATTTTGAAAATTACCAAGTGTGTTTTCTTTTGGAAGACATTAACATTGCCTTTGGAAGAATTTTAAGTCTTGAAATCACCTAACTACATAAAAGAAATTTACCTTTGGAAAAAATGCTTACATTTCTTCTGAAGCCAAAACATGCCTCTAAGTACTTATATCCATTTGAAGAACAAAATTCTTCTGAAAGCAGTTATGTCTTGAAAGATTTATTCTCTTTAAGAATAAAACTTTCCAGTTTTAATATCTTCTGAAACCAAATACTCTTCAGAAGAGAAAATACTTCAAGTAATTTTTCTTCCGAAGCCATTTCTCATTAAGCTTAGGAATATCTTCTAAAGTCAAAATTTGGCGTCGGAAGTTTTTCACAAAACTTACAAAGATAAATTACATTCGGAAGAGTTTCAACTTCCAAAAAACAACCTTTTTGGGCACTTTCTTAGAGGTGGGACCAACATTCGGACTTCAAAGTTTATTCTTTTGCATTAACTTTATCTCAAGTCCATTTCATATAAATATACCCAACGGTTCCCCCCACTTTCACTATCTTCTTCCTTTGTAAATTCTCTAAACCTAAATTCCCACTCACCGCCTTTGTTCTTATCTTCCTTCACCTCAAATGGCCAACCTTGACCGCAAAAACCAACCAGATTTTTCCATGTAGCTTCACGGGCAACACAATCAGGTTGCTCTATTAAACTTTGAGAAAGATCCAAGTTTCTCATAGGTTTACTGCTTTCTTTCTTTATCCCACTACTTCATCTCCCTCACCATTGATCCTCCATTCTATGAGGATCAACTTTTGGACTTTTAAAGGACCTGCCAAGAGGTCACCATGGATGGAGAGAAGGCACTATCTACCACAGTGTAAGGGAGGACCATCTTTATCACTCCAACTTCCATCAACTCTCATCTACAGCTGGATGATGTAGAAGGTGAATTGTCCTTTCCTAAATCTACTATAAACCACGCCTTTGAGTATATGGGCTATGAAGGTGACTTTTCAGTCAGAACCTTCAAGAAATGGAAGGTTTTTGTCTCAGTGGAAGTACCTCCTCCATGTCATTATTCACAGCTTGTCTAACAAGCATGGAGGTTAGGACCAAATTCTAGAAGACCTCTCTTTCATAGTTCATGGGATGGTTCATGGGGTCAAGTTCAGGTATTTACAATTTGTGTACAATAATTTTCTTAAAAACTTGGATACCTTAGAATATTATATGTTCCCTAAATATGTCTAGCACATTCTCAACTATAAACTAGGCTCACAGTTGAGGGGAACGGGTAATATTCTAAAATTAGGACAGATGAAGCCTGGCATCTTCAATACTACAAGAAAGCCAACTGTTGGCTTCTCAAGGGGTAGAAACAGCCCTGGTCCTAAAAATATTAGAGCTTATTGTTCAAGGTGACAACCTAGCAGCAACAGGTAGTGTTGAACACACACCTTCCACTACAAGACAACCCACACAGGCACAAATAACCATCACCTACCAAAGAAAACCCAAACGATCCCCTTTACAAGTTATTCAACTTGTGCAGGACCCTATATCACCACCCATACAGGAGGGGTGAACACTGGAGCGCCCACTTCTCCTAAGGACCAAACCACTCCCATGTTTCAAATGATCAGTCATGAGGTTCCTCATGCTCAGACTAAAGAGCTCATCACCCAAGAAGCCTTAAGTCTTCACTCAGAGTCTCAACACTCTAGTGAACAACCTTCAGGGGAAGCTACCAAATCCAGCCACTAGATCTAAACCAGCCAATTCCCAGCCTTGAATTCTATGATGATGAGGATATGGCACTCAATGAGTATCATGAATCTCTCTTCTCTTTCCCTGCTCAAAGAGAGATGAGTACTCCTGTGTCACCCTTATCTAGTCCATATCATCCACCCCCCCCCACTGAGGTGGATCTTCTTGAACCTATTTAGGAGATTCATATGGAAGAGGCTCTCACTTCTGCAAGTGATTACATTATTAAGACCTCAACCATGGCAACCCAGTCCATTGACTCTTCAACTGAAGTTATCAGTGAGCAAGGGAAATCTAGCAGCCAAAAACAACAAGCTGGTGATGAGGAAGAAGACTTAGGTCCAATTCTCTAATCCCCTAGTAATTCTTCTACTGAAGATGAGGGGAACTTCAGACTAAAGGTGCAAAAACTGACCAAAACATGCACCTATTTAGTCTCCAAGGTCAGTCACTTGGATCTTAAGTGACTACCTTACAAAGAAGGGTCAATGATCAGCAACTTGAGATTTTTTATCTCAAGGAACAACTAGCTATGAGACCCTTCAGGAGGACTCAACCAAGAACATAAGAACCTAAAGATGTGATAGACTAAACCTCCAGCTCACCTATGCAAGTGGGTGATGCTACCAAAAAGGGGGAGGAAGTTGTCATAATCACAGAACCTTGGTGTCCTTCTCAGAGTATGGACATTAAGTATTCACCACCCTCACTTGCAATTGTCCACACTCAGCAACCTCCTTAAATTCATAGTGAAATAGACTCTCTTATACAAAGTCTATTTGAGGAGGGTATGCCAAGGGCAATGTCATCCCCACCCTATGGAGATATAAATGAAATGCATGGGTGGACGTATGATATTGATAGAAGAGCCCTAGTACTGCATATATTTCAAGGACAATAAGAGGTTTTAAGCTTTCAAACCTTGAACTTCTATGAAGTCTCTTTTTATTCAATATGCCACTTGTCAACCAAACTCAACATAGGCAAGCTGACATATTGGCTGAAAGAATTTAAGATAGGATTGTTGAAGAATTCAAACAAAGAAGAAGACACATGCAAACTTTTGGTCAACTGAATGTTAAGGTGGAATCCAAGATTAGCTTCAAAGGGGAAACCTTGACTGAAGGCCTGTGAGAATTGTCATAGAAACAACTACTTCAATATCCTTTACCCTTAGTGAGGTATCAATTGGTTAAGGTGCTTCACAACCTCTCTCTAGCCAGAGCTTGACTGTTAAACCAAGCAATGAAGGCCAAAGCTCTCTCCACCCTAAGTCACCAAGGACTATGAGTGACAAAGGGAAAAGGAAAATGACCTTTGAGGAGATTGAGGAGGAGGAAAGAGAGAGGAAGAGGAAGCTAAGGGGAGAGAGTTCAACTGGTTCCTCAGGATTCATGGAAGCTGCAATCAGGATAGCCCCCAGGCCAAACACTCAAGATGATGAGTTGAGGGCTGCTAGATTGAACTATTTGGAAACCAAGAAGTACAACATTGATTAACTCATCTATCTTCCCTTGGAAGAGCTAAATGAACTAGCAGACTTAGAGCTGATAAAGGAGAAGAAGGAGGCAGAGGATGCGGAATTGCTAATCAAAGTTAAAGAAGAAAGAACGCAAAAGAGGCTGTACAAACATGCTCCTACTCTCTCTCCAGTTCATGAAAGCCCTGAGAGAGAGGCTGTTGCAACTAAACAACCTCAGGTAGACAAGGAGGCTGACAAACAATACATGATTAACTACCTGAGTGCCATAGGCCTCTATCAGGCATCTGCACTTCTTCCCCTCTTATATGAATATGTTGAATTTGAATATCTTAAGTAGCGGGAACAACAGTTCATAAATGACCAAAAGACTGCTAAGAGAAAGATGAGGAAAGAAGCTGTAAAGTCAAAAGCCATCATCTAAAAGAGTCAAAAGAAGTCTACCGACAGATAAAGGATGATGAGCTTCTTGAAGATGTATGGATTCTCCGGAAGGAAGCTTGGTCCAATGTCTCTATCCACTATGGATGAGCATATTAGAGTGATCAAGCAGAAGATTAAAAAGGGAGAGCTTGTGAACTTGCAATCTCCACCAAGCCAAGCTCCTCCTGAGGTAGAGGTTAAGGTTGAACCAACATAGACAACATAACTTGGACCTTCAGCTGCATCTTAGGCATCCTCATCTTCTATTCCACAGCAGGGTCCTACTCCTTCTACTTCTGAACCTGTGAGGGAGGAGGACTCAACTAAGAGAGGCATAATAGAACAACCTGGTACTCAAGACCATCCCTCTCAGTTAAATACTCCAAAGAGGAAGAAAAGGATGGCCATGAAAAGAGTATCTACGAAGAAAAAGGCATCCACTTCCAGACCTCTGGATGAGTCAGAGCATCCTAAGGAAGTGCAACAAGAGGCTGCTCAACCAACTCCTACTCAGGCACAGCCTCTTGCAGCAGGAAGACCCATCTTGTCTTGGACCTTGGCTATTAATCCAGACAGATGGTATGTCATCAGAGATCAAGGTGGTCAAGATGTCTACTTCTGGCAAGACATGCTTGATCTACCTTTGCATGATCTTCATGACATTAGAAAGTACTATAAGAGTCTAAAGGATCCTGACCAAATGATGAAGAAGGGAATGGTCTTGATCCTAATGAGGACTGTCAACTGATAAACAACCATCTCTGTTTTGGTAGCATTGGCCTAGGGGGTGTTTGTAAGGTTTAATACAAAGGCTAATGCAACCAAAACAACCAAAACAACCAAAACAACCAAAGGCTTCCTGCATGCATGCATTTAGTACAAGGTAGAAGTTGCTTCGGAAGATTTACACTATACTCAGAAAATACTCTAAGTGTAAAATATTTTGAAGCCAAAGACCAAATCTTCCAAAGACAAAAGATGAAGTCTTCCAAAGATTCAAAGAAAAAGTCTTCTAAAGCCAAATGAAGTGAAGACTAATTTCTTCCAAAGACAGAGGAGAACATGCTTTTCTCGGATGTACTTTTGCATAAAGCTGACCCACTGTTTATTGTAACTCTGAAGACTCACCAACTTGCATGAGTTGGTGAAAAGGTCCATGCTTTTGCAACTATACATTGAGGTATTGATTCTATAACTTTCTACTTTATGTACTTTTATCCTTTTTGTAATATATTAGGATGTGAGCTATGGCATGTCATAGTCATTAGTCAAAAGGCAATCTGCCTTTTGACTCTACATTGATAGATGGTTGTAGGATATAGTATAAAGTATCCCAAGGTCTTGTATTTTATTTAACATATGCATTTTAACTCTTGTAAAAGAACTTGAGATTAAAATACATCATTCTTGAAAACCATTTATATTGTTCTTGAGTTTTGTCTCATTGTTTTACAAGTGTTCTTTGCATCTTGTTCTTAAATCTGGTTCCATATTTTAACTGTTAAGTGTTCTAACACTCTCCTCATTGTGAGACTGGTTATATTAACCATCCCTTAATCGGTCTTGCAGCCTCTATCTCGTATCCACTGAGGATACCATAGAACTCAGTGAGAGTAAGGGTCTTAAGGTTTTAAGTCCTCTTAATGACCACATGATAGTGTGTCCATTATCTGGGAAAAGAGTACATGAACTTCCTCATAATATCCATGTTGTCAAGGGTTACACCAACATCCATTAGAGTATCCATAATCTAATCATACCTGAAATATTATTAAGACATCATTTTACCTATTCTTTAGATGAAGTTCTCAAACTACTGCTTCAAGAGGTTTTTGTTATTCTCTTTTGCTTTATTAGACCCCTTATACATAAGCTTCGATGCATCCCATAATTGCTTAGCAGTCTTGCACTTCTTGAAGCCTATGTAGATAGAGTTTGGAAGATCAGTTTGGAGAGTGGTCATGGCCTTCTGATCTACATCAATCTTCTTCTAGTATTCTTTTGAGTAGTCAGCCACTTCCTTTGGTATCATGCCACCACCAGCAGCAGCTGAAGTCCTGAGATGACAGATCCCCACAACCTGCTATCTTAAGACTTGATGAAGCCTTCCATCCTTTGGCACCAAGTATCAAAGTCATTATGAGTGAGTAGTGGAGATTTTGTTATACTACCGGTTTCTATATTAGCCTTGGTAAGAGATGTCAGTTGAGTTGCTAAGTGTTTTGTGAAACTAAAGGGATTTAATATGGTGAGATTTTACAATCAAGAGCCTAAAACACTCTGATACCAATTACAGGACCATTGAAGAGGGTCAATGCAATAGCTTCACAATTAGTAGAGACTTAGAACACTTAGCAGATCAAATAGGGAACCGGTTTTAGATCGATGATACTAAGAACACGAGTAAGTACGAGAAAGAACAAGATAGTATTTTTGGTTTTCAAGAATGATTTATATTGCTCTCAAGTTCTATTAAAAATGTTACAAAGAATATTCTAAATACAAGTACTTAAGACACTTTATACTACATCCTACAGCCGGTTATACTTTGAAAGCCAGCTCGAAACACTAATCTAGACCATAAGATCAATGTATAGTCAAAAGGCAGAATGCCTTTTGACTTGTGACTATGACATGTCATAGTGAGCATCCTAATATATTACAAAAAGGATAAAAGGTATAAAAGTAAAAAGTTACTGACCAATGACCTTAATCTATAGTTAATAAAAGTATGGAGCTTTTCACCAACTTATCTAAGTTGGTGAGACTTCAGAGGTGGCAGCGAAAAGTAGTTTAGCTTTTGTCAAAGGTGATAAGAGAAAGCATGTCTTATCTATCTTCGAAAGAAATCAGTCTTGGACTTTGAAAGACTTTTTCTCTAAAGCTTCGAAAGGCTTCATATTTGGCTTTAGAAGATATGGTCATTTAGCTTTGGAAGATTTTACGCATGGCATATTTTTCCTAAGTTGTGAAAAACTTCCATAGTGACTTCCTTTGTACTTCATGCATGGATGTTAAGAGCTCTTTGGTTGCTTTGGTTGCATTAGCCTTTAAGTATAAACTTTAGAAAACTTATGTACTTACCATGTATTTAATTGTTTTTAACATGAAGAATAAAGAAAAACAAACATGATGATAGTTCTACTTTACACACATGTAATTATATATTACATATATGAAATTGGTTATTTAAATTTGTTGTTGTTCTAAGTTGTTCATCACTTTTCCAAGAAGTTTTCTAAAATTTGATTTTTTTATAATGTATTTTTTATGGAAAGAATAAACCACTAGATTAAAAATAGGTATGATGCTATTAGTAATTTATTTTGATAGTGGATAGTTTCTGAAATAAAAAGATGTTAAGTTCTATTCTACCTTTTAGGATTACGAGAACTCATAGAACTCATCAAAGTTATTTATTTATTTGTGTATTTATCTAAGATTCTAACATAACTAGTGGAATACAACAATATCATGTGATACATTAGATTTTTTTAGTAAACTTATGGGTACTAATATATTATAAACCTCTACAGATTTGTATGTTAAATATAACTCTCTTGTCTACATATATGTACATAACTTATCATAAGTAATGATGTAAGGCCCCGTTCCCGGGACACTTACAGTTGGACATTCATCACACATAATAGTTAAAACATCACATAGTTCATAAGATTAAGAAGTGGAATTAAATTAACAAAAACCATTCCTTCGTTTCATTGATAATTACTGTTGTTAAGCAATACAACATTGTTCGTAAGTTACAAAAGCATCTATAAATTGCATTAAAAAACAACAATAATATTATGCGTGAATAGATGCCAGACTTGCCCTGTCGAGCAGCCTCCCCATGTGCCATCCTCAGCAAAATTACCTGCCAACTGAAAATGTATAAAAGTCAGCGATGCAGAGTGAGTTCTTGTTTTTGAGTGTTGAAATACCTTGTATAGTTTATATATGAAAATACTTGTTTTCAATAAAATACTTTCTTTACTTTCATACGTGAGCACTCATCGTACATACAACAAGGTATAACCTTATTCATCATTCATTACCGCACATATTCGTTCTTTTGGTACTTTATCGATATCTTTCACTGTTTCTAGATCCTGTCATAACTTTACCCCCATCGTTGGGCATACAGCCACCTCATTCCCAGCACACAACCGCCTTATTCTCGGGGTAAAGTGACAAGGATTCCGTTTTGTACTATGATCAGTCACAAAGACTGATCCCCTGTGTGTGAACCCTCATGGTTAGCCAAAATCGCACGCTATATTACACATAGTTGAGCTAGCAACTCTTATCGAGTTGTGAACCTCCTTTCATTTTTCTTGCAAGACTTTTTATTCATTTGTTCTTTATGTTCCACTTTCATTATCATTAATTTTTCACTTTCTTTAATAATAATACTTTACGTTTACGATCATAATCACACAACGTAAAGTCACACAATAATGTGTAATATGGAATATAAAAACAGAACATATATTCTTGCATAAAATAAGAAAATATAACCCACAAGTCAAACTAGGGTCAACCTTAGAATCTCAGGTTTCCTAACATTTTAGAAAACGTTCTAAGTGTTCCAGGCGCATGGGAACTATGCAGGCGCATGAGCCCTGCTTAGGCGCATCAACACTATACAGGCGCATGAATCCTACTTAGGTATTTTTCATCCTAACTTTTGGGCGCATGAACTATTTAGGTGCATGGACTTATACTTAAGTGCCTAAGGAAAGTTTGGGCGTATGGGTACTATTAGGGCTTGACCCCAACACTTAGGTGTCTGGGCAAATTGTCTAGGTGCATGAACTACTATTCAGGCACATGAGCTTACTTGGTCATTCTAAGGCAATATTTTTAGGCATATGAGGTACGATTCATGTGCATAACTAACACTTAGGCGCCTGAGCAAAAGTGGTCGGGCGCATGGGGTACTGTTTGGGCCCATGAACCGTACTTAGTCTTTCTAAGTCAATATTCCAGGCGCATGAGCCCTATTTGGGCGCATGGCCACTTATTTAACATGTTTCTAAGTTATTTTCAGTCCCAATCATCATCCTAATAAGTTTTTGACTTATATTTACCATTCTAAGCATCAACATAACATAAAAAACCATAAAACACTAACATACATACACAAGTACATAAGGGTAACATACATAATAATTATAAAAACATTTTACATGCATTTTCAGCCCCAAAGATGTTATAAAACAAGTAGAAACCGGGGTCAAGAACTCACCTGTGACTGCTTCCAAGCATAACTTCCTCAAATTCAAGCACTCTTGATGTTCTAACACCTAGACTCCAAAAACATATACACCTGGACACACATAAACACATAAGAACACATAGAACTCGATTTTAAAGCTGAAAACTCTTCTAAAACTGAACATTTAGAAGAAAATCTTAGCTTTTAGCAACTTCTTCTTCTTCTTCTCTCTAGAAAACCAATGAACTTGGCTCTCTCTCTAAAAATGCCGAAGCAGTTGATGTAACAGAAGTTGTGGGTGGCCATGCCCACTTTAAACATAATAATAAAAAAATTTCATCCTTTTTGCACTTTTAGCCCCTCCACTTATGTTCTTTTTTCCCTTCTTGCAATATACTTTTATTTCCTTTTCTTATTGTTTCCTTTCCTTTCATTTTGAATAAAATTTTCGAGTGTTACAAGTCTTACCCCCTTAAATAGGTTTCATCCCCGAAACTTGTCATTCTTCGAATAACTGTGGGTAATATTGTCTCATCTCTTCTTCAGTCTCCCACATAGACTCAGAACCCTTTTGATGTTTCCACTGCACTCGCACCAGCAGAACTACTTTATTTCTCAATCTCTTCTCCTTTCAATCGATGATTGCCACTGGTTTCTCCATGTAATTGAGGGGTTCATCCACTTCAATGTCTTCCAGTGGTACAATCACATCTTCATCATCTAAACACTTTCTCAGATGAGATACATGGAATATCGTATGAATTCCACTTAACTTATCAGACAGTTCTAATCTATAGGCCACCTCTTCCACTTGTGCGATGATTTGGAAAGGTCCTATATATCTCTGGCTCAGTTTACCTTGCTTTCTAAACCGAATAATTCCCTTCTAAGGTGAGACCTTCAACATGACTCTATCACCCACGTTGAACTCAATCGGTCTGTGCCTTTTGTCGGCATACGACTTCTGTCTATCCTTTGCCGCCTTCATAAAGGCTTTGATCTTCTCTAGCTTTTCCGTCATAGCCTCGATCACCTCGACACCTCCTAACTCCTTCTTCCTAATGCCTCCCTAACATACGGGCGTCCTACACCTCCTAACGTATAGCATCTCGTATGGTGGCATGCCAATGCTGGCATGATAACTGTTGTTGTATAAAAATTCCGCTTATGGTAAGTGATTATCCTAACTTCCTCTAAAGTCGATCACGCATGCTCGAAGCATATCCTCAAACGTCTGAATCGTCCTCTCAGACTGACCATCGGTCTGAGGATGGTAAGCCGTGCTAATGTGTAGCCTCGTTCCGATCCCATCATGGATCTCTACCAAAACTTCGATGTGAACCGGGTGTCACGATCTGACAAGATAGACACCGGCACACCATGACAAGCTACAATCTCCTTAATGAACAGATCTGCCAGTCTCTCAAATGAGTATGTCTTGCGGATCAGCAGAAAGTGAGCACTCTTTGTCAGACGATCAACTATCACCCAAATGGTATCATACCCCCTCGTCGTACGAGGTAACTTCGCAATGAAGTCCATGGTAATGTACTCCCAGTAATCCTTCTTTATGTCTTGATACATCTTGATAGCACCAGGATGAATAGAGTATCGAATCTTTTGACCCTCATCCATAATCTGCCCCCGTAAGTCTCCATAATGAAGGATCCATATCCGCCCGAAGCAGGTTCTAACTCCATGGGTATTTTCTCCCAACTCCATGACTAGACCTCTCATCCTTTCAGGGTTAAGGTGATCTTCTTTCAACGCCTCATTTTGGAATTCCATGACCTGTGTCATCACATCAGAGGTCATCACCAGTTGATAAGCTTTCACCTGGATCGGCTCGGGTCTCTCCTTTCAGCTGAGGGCATCAACCACTATATTGGCTTTACCCGGATGGTAATGGATCTCACAATCGTAATCCTTAATAAGCTCCAACCATCTCCTTCACCTCATGTTGAGATCCCTTTGCTCAAAGAAATACTTTGTGGTAGGTGAAAATAGTGCTCTTCGTCCCGTATAAGTAGTGCCTCCAAATCTTTAACACGAAGACGACTGCCGCTAGCTCCAAATTATGGGTGGGATAACTGACCTCGTGGGTTTTCAACTGTCGGGACGTGTAGGCTATTACCCTTCGTCGTTGCATTAGCACGCACCCCAGTCCCGAATAGGAAGCATCTGAATAGACCACTAAGTCTTCACTCCCTTCGGGTAATGTCATGATAGGAGCTTGAGTCAACCTCGTCTTCAACTCCTCGAAAGCATTCTCTGGCGCTTGACCCCATACGAACTTCCCATCTTTGCGGGTCAATTTGTTCAATGGAGAAGCTATCTTGGAGAAGTCCTGGATGAACCTCCTGTAATAACCCGCCAAACCTAAGATACTACGGATATCGGATGGCGTCTTTGGAGACTTTCATTGCATCAACGCCTCAACCTTTGCTGGGTCCACCATGATTCCTTCAGAATTCACCACGTGACCCAAAAATTGAACTTCGCATAACTAGACAGCACAATTAGAGAACTTAGCATACAATTGTTCTCTTCTAAGTGTCTTCAACACTTTGCGTATGTGGCTGGCATGTTCTTCCTTATTTTTCTAATAAATCAGGATATCATCAATAAACACGATCACTGATTTATCTAACATCGGCCGACACACTCGGTTCATAAAATCCATAAAGGCAGCTAGCGTGTTAGTTAGACCAAAAGACATAACGAGAAACTCGTAGTGTCCATAACGCGTGCGAAAAGTTGTCTTGGGAATATCTCACTCCTTCACCTTCAGTTGATGATAGCCAAATCGAAGATCTATCCTTGAGAACCAACTGGCACCTTGGAGCTGATCAAACAAGTCATCAATCCTCAGTAGAGGATATCGGTTATTCACCGTTAACTTTTTTAAGTCTCGGTAGTCTATGCACATTCTCATACTACCGTCTTTCTTCTTAAAAAATAAGACCGGAGCACCCCAAGGAGAGATGCTCGGTCGGATGAATCCTTTATCCATCAACTCCTACAGTTGAACCATCAGTTCCTTCATCTCGGTCGGAGCTAATCGATATGGTGCTTTGGCAATGGGTTGAGCACCGGGTATCAGATCAATTTGAAACTCAATCTTGCGATCCGGTGGCACACCTGGTAAATCTTCTAGGAACACGTCCGGGAAGTCACACACCACTGGTACATCGAATAATTATGGTACTGACGCGTCCACATCCTTCATGCATTTCTCCACCACCGCCATCGAAATCACCTTTGGAACTGTAGTAACATGATCACCGTAGACCTTCACCGAACTTCCGCCGGGTGCAATTAATCGAATCATCTTCTTACGACACACAATATTTGCCTCATAGTTTGCTAACCAATCCATCCCTACTACTACATCAAATCCGCCTAAGGTCCTCACAAATAGTCTCACATGAAACTTATGACCTAATTCTATCTCACAATCCTCTAAAGCATCAGATATGGTAGTGGACATACCAATAGTAGTTTTTTCGAAAAAGGGCTCATCAATACAGAAAGCAGTAGAAATGAATCTCCTACTAGCACCAGATCAAACAACATAGAGGCACAAGCTTGGTTACTAGAAACATACCTGACACGACATCAGGGTCCACCATAGCCTCCTCTACGGTCATCATGAAAGCTCTAGCACTTGCCCTCTGCCCTCCTTCTTCTGTCCTCTTCTTCATCCTAAAACTTTTGGACCTTGGCTTCTTGCAATACCTGCTCAGATGGCTTTCCTCGCCACAGTTATAACATCGTATAACTCCACACATCTTCGCTATATGATCGGGCTTTCCACACTTGAAGCACACATTCTCTCCCCACTTACATTCGCCCGTGTGCTCCCCTCCACATCTACCGCACTTCTTCATCCCTGAGCTTGATGACACCACCCTACGGTCATCCACCCTTATCCTTTTTTTGTCTGGGGGTGAAACCGCCATGCCCAAACCATTTTCCGTTCCAGTTCTTGTAACCACCACCTATCCTCTTCACCTCCACCACCATAGACTCCTCTCTTTCATCATACAATCTACCTGCCAGATCTATTGCCGACCTGAAAAGTGCTTGGTAGGGCTACGAATATCACCCGGTAATCCCTACACGTACTTCTTAATCTTCCTCGACACTGGCAAAACCTGATCCGGCACCAATCTCGCCATTTCATTGAACTTGGTGGTGCATTGCTGGTGGGTCAGGGTTCCTGCCTCCACCTGTAAGAACTCCCCTTTAATCTTGTCGAGTTCTCAGTGAGGATAGAATTCCTTAATCACCAATTTCTTCAGCTCTCCCTATTTCATTCTTCCAAGGTTGTCCCACCAACACAATGCCGAGTCAACAAACGAGTAAGTGGCGAACTTCACTTTCGGGTCCTCGCGACACTCATTAATTTCCAACACCGCTTCTATCTCCCTTACCCGGCGATAGGCAGCTACAACATTTCCATTACCATCAAATGTTGGGGGCTTGTATCTTTGAAATTCCCCATAGTTATAGCCTCGTGTAGTTTCTTGCACAACTTCTTCCTCCTCTTCCTTACT
>BJCO01744068.1:0-10016 GCA_018326465.1 Flaveria floridana | reverse complement strand
TCATTCGTACGACTGGACCCTCAGTCGTGCGATGCACAAAGTCGCACACATTCATCTGCATTGACTCAATCGCATAACAGTATTCATCCGCAGGACTCAATCGCACGACACGCACATACGCATAGACCCAGTCACACGACTCACCCCAGTCGCACCACTCTGTCGCACAATAGACTCAGATACATGGACTCAGTCGCACGACATGCCCAGTCGCATGACTCAGTCGCATGACTGGCCCAGTCACGAACTGCAGCAGATCGCGACTGCTGGAGGGGCTGAACAGCCTTCGGCTGTTCCGTGCACGGGTTTCACACCTCCAGGACTTCCAGAATCACTTTCCTGACATGTCTAAGTAAAATGCACAAGTAGATGGACATCACACGCACCCTCATGACCACATGCATTCGGGTTGAACCCGAGCACCCGAATCCCTAAATTCACAGAAGTGAATGAGCAATAAAATGGACGACCAAGGTCGGCTACCTGCTGGAAACGTGTTTACTCAGCTGTTGCGTGCTCTAACTGATGAAAAACGTGATCGAACGAGGTGTTTTTGGTGCTAGGATGAAGAAATGGAGAAAAAGAAGAAAGTGTAGAAGAAGAGGGTGTAGAATGAAAGCTAGGGCTGGTAAGGGGTTTATATACCCAGCCCTAGTTTAGCATTTTTTCACCTTTAGCCCTCGCACTTAGTCCTCGAGTTCCCGAATTTGTTTCGGTTGATAACGACGTAAATGGGCGAGCTATGTTAATTAAGAGGATTCCCTAAGTAATCTCGTTTATTTGAATCCTCTACAAACACCATTTTGTATTTGAAAAATGGGGTTATTCCTGATGTTAGTATTATACAGCATAACATGTTTAACGATGACGGTGGCGATGCTTGTAAATGTTTTAGGTGACAACGATGCAAACAATGATAACGACAACAGTCGGGATGGTGCTAACCTGAAATTTCGGTGTGTCACAATACTGTTTGGCTATTACTGATGATTTTTCTAGATTTACTTGGGTTTTCTTTTTAGCAACTAAGGATGAGACACCTTATTTGCTGATAAAGTTCATGTCCCTAGTGGAGAATCAGACTGACCAAAGCATCAAGTGTGTTATAAGTAATAATGGAATAGAGTTTTGCAATTATACTTTGAATGAATTTGGTAATTCTAATAGGATAGCTAGAAAATTTAATTCTGTAGGAAATCAACAAAAAAATGGACTTGCTAAAATACGAAATAGAACTTTAATTGAAGTTGCCAGAACAATGTTATCAGCAGCCAAATTACCGTCTTTCTTTTGGGCTGAAGCTGTTAACACTAAATGTGATGTTTAGAATCATGTTTTAATCAACAAATAACAAAATATGAATCCTTATGAAATCTTTTTCAAACATAAACCCAAAGTCAAATAACTTAAAACATTTGGATGTTGTTGTACTTTGTTACATACATCGGATTCTAAATCAAAATTTGATGAAAAAGCTGATTAATGTTATTTTGTTAGATATTGAGCCAACATAGTTGCATTCAGGATTTATAATAAAAGAACTAAATAAATAATCAAGTCATTTTAATATAGATAGGCATGAATCTAACAAAAAAGATGCAGGTTCTACTCCTTCATGGATATGCGATTATGCTTCATTATTTAAACTTAATCGATCTTCTGTCGTTTCTACAACAAATACACCTTTGTCATCATGTATTCTAGATATATTGGACCTATGCCATCTTCAGCTATAGGAAGATTTTCAGACATACCCTCTTCTTCAAATGTCTCACATATTCCATAATCTGTTTCTGAATCCAAATTGCTTCATTCAACCAGATGTTAAACAAGCTCCATAAGTTTCTGATCAAAGTTTTTCTTCTACTCAAAATGATCTGATTGATACCATTGAAGTTCCATTTGACTATTTATCAATTGATAATGATATTCATAAATAGAAAGATTTTGTATATCAACCCGAAGGAAGGAACACTACTGAAAAAACAGTTGGTCATATGTCTAATTTAGACGAAGTTATTTATGAAGATACCATTCCTCAACTGAGTTCATAAACACCATCCAACTAAAGCAATCATTGGTCCATTATAACAAGGCGTCTGAACTCGAAGTCAATCTGGTGTTATAAATATATGCTTGCATTCATGCTTTATTTCTCAAATTGTGCCAAAGAACGAGATGGTATGAAAGGAAAATAGTTAGGTTGAGGCTATGAAGGATGAGCTAATGCAATTCAAGAAGCTAAATGTTTGGAATTTGTGATAACTTCCAAAGGGTAAGCTGCCGATTAGAACTAAATGGATATTCAGAAACAAAACAGATGAACAAGATGTGATTGTTCGTAACAAGGCCAGACTTGTTGTTTAAGGATTCTATCAGGTTGAAGGTCTTGATTATAAAAAAGTATATGCTCATGTTGCAAGACTTGAAGCTATACATATTTTTCTGGTCTATGCTTCATACAAGAATTTCACCGTCTATCGGATGGTTGTTAAAACTGCATTCTTGTATGGCGATATGAAAGAAGAAATTGTTGGATCATATGAGGATGGTGCAACCAAAACAACGCTTAGAAGAATTTTGAAGTACAATTTAAGAAGTATTCCAAAGCTAAAGCAACTCTTCTGAAGGCAAGTTGAAGATCTTCCGAAGCTTAAAGTATGAAGAGATTCTGAAGGAAAACTGAGTCTTCCGAGACTAAGTAGTTTTCCTTCTGAAGTATATGAATAACTTCTGAAGACTAAACTAAGTATTCCAAGACTAAGAAGTTCCTCTTCCAAAGTATTCACACTTAGTAGATTCAAGGCGATGTTTTCCGAAGAAGAAAGTCATGAAGGTTTGTAGAAGACTTGGAAGAAGTTGTTTATTCGGGAGTATCAATGGCCTCGGAAGAAATTATTCTTCTGAAGCCATTTACCTTCGGAAGAACCAACTATGAACCAGTGGATATAAGTATAGGTTGTTTGACATTCACTACAACCTCTGACAAACTGCGTGGTGCTTTCCCACGCCCATATAGTTGACAATACTTTAGTCCACTGTTCACCTTTATCAATTAATGCAGTTGCCATCCCTAGTTGGTGAGAAAAGGTAAGTCATGGACCTATCATGACTACTTAATCTAGGATAGTATTTTATCTTACATGTTTTACTTCTAGCAATGTAGCATTTGTCTAGTTGTAAATTCCAGCTGGTTATCTAAGTATAACCGGCTGTAGATAGTAGTATATATAGTTTCTCTTTGTAACTCATCAAACCATGCTTGTAAAAGTCTTGTAATACTGAGTTGGGAAATAATATATATATGTATCTTGAAAACCATTGTTGCGTTCATTAACTTATTATATTATTGTCAACTTAGTTAGAGATTCTACTTTATCAACCAAGTAAGACTTAGTGAGTTTGTGAGATAAAACTTGTGTTGAAAGATTAACACCAATCCTGCAATTGGTATCAGAGCTTCTTAGGCTCTTGATTGTGAGATCTAACCATCCCAAATCATCCTTCTTCTTCACACTTACTCACTTCACTCTAATGGCTCTCAACCATAATTTTTCTGAGATTGAGATAGGAACCATGACCAAGGCCCCTATTATCACTCCTCATAACTTCAGAGTCTGGTGTCAATGTATTGAAGGCTTCATTAGGTATCAAGATAGCCGAATGTGGATATCAGTCACTCATGGTCCTTACAAGCCAAAGGTGGCGTCTATGACGGGTAATGGTGCCAGGATCGAGAAAGCTATTGAAGACTAATATGATGAAGACTTCAAGAAGATGGATATCGACTGCAAAGCCATGACCATGCTGCGTACAGCCATACCAAACTCCATAATGGTAGGATTTCAGCAATGCAAGTCAGCCAAAGATTTATTTGATGATTTGACATTGATGTACTCTGGTTCCATTGAATCCAAAGAGTCCAAGAAAGATGTACTGAAGTAGAACTTTAAAACCTTCACATACATTGTTAGTGAGACCTTGATCCAATAATACTTCTCGTACATGGACTTGATCGTATATCTTCAGTCTATAGGAGTGGTTATTGAGAAAAGGGACATAGTAAGAAAATTCATGAGTGCACTTCCTTATAAGTGGACTTTTTACCGTGTCTCAATAAAAAGAACTAAGAATCTTAACACTCTTACCATGACTGAACTATATAAACTCCTTGATGGATACCATATGGAAATTAAGACTCAGAAGGGCCATCAGGTGAACAGAAGCTCAAACCTTCCCATCAGCAATGCTCTACATGCTGCTTAAGGTTCAAGAACTCCCTAGCCCCAGATGTACCTGAACTAAACTCAACAGCCATCATCCTTTTCTAGGCCTTACATCATATTTCCTGAGACACCTAGGTCTCAACATGCTCAATAAAATCCTTTTTCAGGATAGTTGTGCTTTTGTTTCAGGAAACGAGCACTCTGGAGATTTTTAATTCAGTTTTGATGATCATGAGTGTTTTGGCCTAGATGATGTGGAATACATGGGCTTTATCTAACGGATGGCTCTTCTCACTTACAAAGCAAAGAAGTAATTCAAGAGAAGTGGAAGGCAATTCCCCCAGAACCCAATCAATAATAAATTTGGGTTTGACAAGTCAAAGGCCAAGTGTTAGAACTACAATCAACTTGGTCACTTTGCAAAGGAATGAAAGGCTCCTCGATCTAATCCTGGAGCAATTCAAGCCTCCCAACATCCTGCTACCCTAAAAGCTACGGCCAAACCAACTGAACAACAAACTGCAGCTATTGCTCAAGAAGTTAATTAGAGCTTTATGGTGCTAGATGTCACTCCTGCTCAAGCTCTCATGGCTGGATCCAAAGGCAACAAGGTATATAAACATCTCTATACCCCATCCTGTATTGCGAAGGTTAAACTATACCAGGACTATAACATGAAAATTAAATCTGATATTAAGTTCTTAAACATATTAAAATCTAACTTTAAGAGAGCAGAATCTGACTATAAATTCAAAATTAAGGAGTTAGAGAATACTATATCTTCTTTAAGAAATGAACATTCAAACAAGGCTCAAATAAAAGCTTTAATATCCAAGTTGATTGAGGCTCAAGCCCAGCTAGTAATAGCTAAGGGTAAAGAAAAGAAGTATGCTATTCAAGAGTATAACTTCAACACCATCATTGCATCATCCTCCCATTCAAAGGTGTATTATAAAAAAGTAGGTTAGAAAACAATGAAATTGCTCCATCATACTCTCATGTGTCTGTTGGACAACCAAGATGTGATACTGATGAGCAAGAGGTTCCAATTGCTGACCAACTACCTAATGAACAGAAGAATGATGCAAGAATGGTGACCAACACAGTGAATGATAAGTTAGAAAACCTCATGCATACTACTGATGATCAACCCCTGACCACCAAAGATAGAAAGAAAAAAATCAAGGCAACAAGAAAAACTTCCAAGAAAGTGGCTGAGTCTATGTTGAAAATAGACCTAAGACAAAAGGGTGTATTCATCTCAACTAATTCCAAGTGGTTGGAAACTCTGATTCAGGAAAGGAGTGTAGTACCAGTACTCCTATCTAGCTGAAGAATCAAAAGTTAAAGGGGAATGTTGTTGAAGAAGAAAAGAAGTGAAAGAAACAACAACCCTCATGCCCCATCAAAGTTAACATTGAATGCATAATCTATGGTCTGCATAACCATATGGCTAAAGATTGTTACTACAATCTATCAAGCACACATTATGCAAACAATGTTAAGAAAGAAGGAGTCAAGGAATGTTTCATATTTGGACCTTACCATATGGTCCAAGTGTTAAAGAAAGGAAAGCTTGTTTTAGAAGCCAAGTTACTTTCGGAAAAAACTCATTCTTCCAAAAGAATTATATCTTTGGAAGACAAGCCTAAAAACAAATAAAGGAATGTAAGAATCCTTTGAAACCTTCTGAGAAGAAGACTGCTTCAGAAAGGTGGTGATAACTTCTTCTGAGAAGAAAGGAGCCTTGGAAGAAAGTCATGCTACTGAAGCCTCCATAGGCTTATCTACACTAACTTACCATGGGATGGAATGGGAGATTAGACAAGATGCTGCAGCCTAAACCTCTTCTTCACAAATCATAGTTGAACCCCTATGCATATATTTTAGTTCAATTATGTCATCTATGTTGGAAGAGCCCAAGACCAACAAGGCTTGGGTTTTTAATAGTAACTAATCATTATACCATATGTGCGGGGTCATCCATATGATAAGAATGGAAACATATGGATTGTTGACAGTGGATGCTCCAGGCACATGACAGGGAACAGATCTCTCCTACAATAGTTTGAACACTTTGATGGAGGTCCTCCTCAGTTTGGAGGTGAAGGTAGAGGATATATTTCTGGTAGAGGTAGTGTATCCAATGGTAAGTTCAAAGTTGACAAAGTAAACTTTGTCAAATAGATTGAACCCAATCTCTTGAGTTTTTCTCAGTTCTATGATCAAAAGCATCAAATGCTTTTCATTGAACATGAGTGCATTATCCTCAGGCCTGGGATGACAATTCCTTAGGAATTAGTGCTTCTTAGATCTCCCAGGGGAGGGGATATACACAATCTGGATATGAACTATGCTTCCCCACTGGGAGAAGTATCATGGTTTCTTTCAAAAGCTAATGGTGATAAGTCAACTTTTGGCATAAAAGAATGTGCCATGTTAATTTTAGAAGTATGAACAAACTGGTTATGAATAACTTGGTACATGGTATGATCAAAAAGGAATTTTTTTGTAAAGATAACTGTGTTGCCTATCTGAAAGGAAAACAACATAAGGTATCTCACAAATCCAAAGAAGTTAACTCAATCACCACTCCATTACACTTATTGCACATGGATCTATTTTGTCTCATAAGTATAATAAGCATTGGAAGGAAATCATATTGCCTTGTGATAGTTGATGCTTTTATAAGATTTACATGGGTATTCTTTTTAAGAACTAAAGATGAAATTGCTAAAACGTTAAAATCTTTTATTCTTAAAATTAAAAATCAAATTGATCACAAGGTAAAAACAGTTAGAAGTGATCAAGGGACTGAGTTTAAGAATCAAGTTCTTGACTTAATCTATAACTCAAAAGGGATTACTAGAGAATACAGTGATTCTAGAACTCATTAATAAAATGGTGTCACTAAGAGGAGGAACATGACACTTATTGAGGCTGCAAGAACTATGTTAGCTGATTCAAAGCTACCTCTAACTTTTTGGGCAAAGGAAGTTAGCACTGCATGTTATGTGTAAAACTGGGTTCTTATTGTTAATCCCCATGGAAAAATCCCTTATAGGCATGGAACAAGAGACCATCATTCATTGGAATTCTAAGGTCCTTTGACATCAAGAGCACCATACTTAACACAAAGGACAATTTAGCAGAATTTGCTAAAAAGTCGGATGATGCTATCCTTGTTGGGTATTCCTCAAGCTCTATAAATTATGGAGTGTATAAAATCAAAAATCAACAATTTGATGAATCATCCAACATTGTTGTAAATGAGCACACTCCTTGTGTTAAGGGAAATGGTCCTGACCATATCTTTGATTTACAATTATTTCCAAACTATTCTAAACTATCTTGTGAGAATATTTCAACTGGAACAGGAACTCAAAGTGACTCCAATAATGATCAACTGTTAGAGTTACCCAGATCTATTCTAATTTCTCTAAGAAGTCATGAAGATCAAACTCCTACTATTGGAAGTCCTGAAAGCTTGAACATCTCAGGAAACAATGGATCTTCAACAAGTTGTCACCCAACTGAGCCTTAAAATTCATCAGCTGACAACTCCAAAACTCAACACCAACCTGATGAAGATAGTGTTCTGGAGGAACAGACAACTATTTTTACTTCACAACAAAATACCATTGATACTGTAATACATTCATTCAATCAGTTCTCATTGAATGAGTGTGAGATAACAACTACGAATGGTGTTAAAAATCCTGAGAAAAACGTTTCAAACATGGATCTATCTATACAACTAGATGTGATTCCTAGACTTAGGATACAAAACACCCATCCAGCTGAGAACATCATTAGGGATGTCTTAGAAGGTGTGAGAACAAGAAGTCAGACTTATAATAGGAATGGTTACTTGTACTCATGCTTTCTATCTCATTTAGAACCAAAAAAGGTAGAAAAATCCCTCAAGGACAATAATTAGGTTGAATCAATGTAAGAGAAATTACTTCAATTCAAGATGCAAAAGGTATGGAACTTATGTCCATTACCACCTGTCCAAGTCCCTATAGGCACTAAGTGGGTGTTCAGAAATAAAAGAGACGATAAAGGTTTGATCATTAAGAACAAAGCCAGACTTGTGGTTCAAGGATACAAACAAGAAGAAGGCATAGATTACACTGATGTCTTTGCACCTATTACAAGACTTGAGGCTATGCGAATCTTTCTTGCTTTTGTACTATCCAAGAACTTTATAGTCCTTCAACTTGATGTCAAATGTGCATTTCTGTAAGGGGACATTGACAAAGAAGTCTATGTATGCCAACCATATGGATTTGAAGACCCATAGCACGCCAACTAGGTATAAACTGGACAAAGCTCTTTATGGGCTACACCAGGCATCTAGGCTGTGGTATGAGACACTGTCTCAGTTTCTTCTATAGAATGGTTACACCAGAGGCACCATAGACAAGGCGTTGTTCATAAAGAATTCTGGGAAGGATATGTTGCTTGTACAAGTCTATGTTGATGACATCATATTTAGTTCCTCAAATGACCAAATATGCAAAGACTTTGAAAGCATTATGAGAATGAAATTTGAGATGAGTTCCATAGGAAAGATGGATTTCTTCCTTGGGATTCAAGTGAAACATATGGAAGAAGGGTTCTTCATTAATTAATCTAAGTATGTCAAGGACATTTTAGAAAGATTTAAGATGAAAGATTGTAAACCATCCAAGACACCTATATAAAGAAATCACTATATTTGTCCCGATTCTAAAGGGGAGGATACTAATCAATATTAGTACAAGGCAATTATTAGGTCTCTGATGTAACTCATTGCAAGTAGACCTGATATCATGTTTACAACATGCATCTGTGCAAGATATCAGGCTACTCCTAAGATGTCTCACCTAATCGTTTCAAGAGAATTCTTACATACCTCAAAAGAGCTCCCAAACTGGGTCTTTGGTATCCTAAGAATAAGGAGTTCAACCTTTATGGTTACACTGACAATGATTATGGAGGCTGCAACATTAACAAGAAATCCATATCAGGAGGATGTCAATTTCTTGGTGGAAGGATCATCTCCTAGCAATACAAGAAGCAATCACGTGTCTCTACATCAATTGCTGAAGCTGAATACATTGCTACTGCAAGTTGCTGTGCTTAATTGCTATGGATTCAGAATCAGATGTTAGAGTATGCTTTCAACTTCATGGAGACTCCTATCCACATAGACAACAAGAGTGCTACTTCTATCATAGAAAATCCAGTCAAGCACTCCAAGACAAAGCATATCAACATCAGGTATCATTTTATTCAAGATAATAATGAGAAAAACCTAATCAAACTAGTCAAAGTTGATTCAAATGAACAATATGATGATTTGTTCACCAAAGCCTTTGGTGAACAAAGATTTATGTATTTAATTACAAGTATTAGGATGATCAACATTGACTAGTTAGTCCCTTTTGAAAATCCTTTGAAAATATGTTTTGTCTATATTTTTATACAATCTAAGCCACGTTACAAAATTTTTTCTTTAAATTTTCAAAGTATGAATTCTTCCAAAGAGAAATTTATCCTCGAAAGAGATCTTTATCTATCTTCCGAAGGCAAATTCCTCAGCATTAGTATTCTGTTCCAAAGAGTTTTTAGCATCGGAATAAAACTTGATCATAGATTAAATTTCCTTCCGAAGGTTACTAACTTTATTTCACATAAGAACACTTTACTCTCGAAGGCAAAGTTTGTCTTTAAGACATAGTCTCGGAAGTAAAGTTTGTCTTTAAGATATAGTTTGGTTCGAAAGCAATAGTGGCTTTAGAA
>BJCO01744067.1:0-21475 GCA_018326465.1 Flaveria floridana | reverse complement strand
TTCATCTCTGTAAATGTCACAAAATGAACTTAAAGTTAATCTTGAATCACTTGTTTCTGAAAAAGTAAAAGGATCACGTCTGAGGTGATCAGGTGGATAAATGGATCACGTCTGAGGTGATCAGGTGGATAAATGGATCACGTCTGAAGTGATAAGGTGGATAAATGGATCACGTCTGAGGTGATCAGTTGGATAAATGGATCACGTCTGAGGTGATCAAAGGTTCTTTAATTTAAAATGGTCATTTCTGAGATGATAAACAGCTCAAAATGTTTTCTCTACTGTTATAAGGGGCTAAGTGTCAAATGGTAAAAAAGTTAAAATTTCAAAAGTATGACCCATTCGCATGACTGGACCATGAGTATGGACCAGTCGTACGATTGGACCATACGAGTGAACCCAATCACACGATTGGAGGTGACCGACGGTGACAGTCGCAAGAATAACCCTCAATCGTACGATTGGAGGTGACTGTATGGCCGAGTCGCATGACTTAAGCACAGTCACACGAATCAATCATGCGACTAGGCTCAGTCACACGACTGAAGGTTTCCCTAGTATAAATAGAGGGGAGTCGGTCACAGTCGTTTCATTCACCCAAATCGCTTTTCAGACGCACGACACAAACCCTTATTACCAAAAATTCATTTGATTTTTATAGACCATTGTTTGATGCTCTCTGACATTTTTTTGTGATTATACAGGTACTGCACGACAATGTTAGTACGAAAAAACAGTTACTACACGGCTAAAAGATCGAAATTATGACCTAATGTTATCCGAACCTTAATGTGACTAATAAACCACTAAAACTAAGCATTTTGATCAATTTAAAAGTTATTAGGGGTTTAGTCGGTCATCTGCGAACCTAATGAGTCAATCCACAACGTTTAACATCAAGTATTGGTCAAAAATTGAATTTGAATGAACAAACAGTCGGACATGCGATTGGACACCCTGATGAACTTTAATCGCATGAATGAGCTATGCGAATGGCTCAACCGCATGACTGAGATGAACGAATGGTTCAATCGCACGATTGAACCATGCGTATGAGCTCAATCGCATGACTGACGTAGACACATGAGAGAACATATGACTAAGTCCAGTCGCATGACTCAGTCGTACGTATGAGATCATTCGCACGACTAGAACTCAGTCGCACAGCTCATTCGGACGACTAGATCTCAGTCGCTCAGCTCAGTCGCACGACTGAACAAAATTTTCAAGTCCATGGAACAAAACTGGTATTCTTTGACGCGTAATAATGTTTATTTACTTTGTGTCACAGATGGCGAGTCGGTGGACGATGAGCACTAAGCACAACATCTGTGCTCATCTTGATCTCTCATCCCGCAATGCTGCGGA
This sequence comes from Flaveria floridana, assembly GCA_018326465.1. Taxonomy (NCBI): domain Eukaryota; kingdom Viridiplantae; phylum Streptophyta; class Magnoliopsida; order Asterales; family Asteraceae; genus Flaveria; species Flaveria floridana. Next base: position 20,107 of record BJCO01744067.1, on the reverse strand, counting down.
GTTTGCCGACATTATTTCTTTTCTACGTCTATCGAGGATATTCCGAGCTATCTCGACACAGTGCACACCTTACAGATCAGTACAACAGGCTTTCTGGGAAAGCGCTGTAGTTGACAGGTCCTCTGAGCCCCATCGTATCAGGAGTTCCATATTTGGGGAGGCCATAGAGATTTCAGAGGAAGATATCAGGACAGTGTTAGAGTTCGGGGATGATGCTGACTGCCCCACTCGATTACATCCTCTTACTGTTTGAGGTTGCTTCTTGAGGGCTAAGTACTCGGGGAACATTATTGCAAGTATGCTCAACAAGAGCAACTTGTGCCCCCAGTTCAAATACTTAGCCCATGTACTACTGAGATGCATAGCCTTAAGGAAGGGTGGCTTCGACGAGCTCTCTGATCAGATGCAGAACGCCTACGTGGCGTTGGTGCTGAATCATCCATTCAGCTTTTCAAGGATGATCTTCACCTACCTGGTGGAGAACATTGAGGCGAAGGGGAAAGAAAGCTTCTGCATGTACTCATGCTTTCTGCAGATGATTATAGATCAGAAGATCCCCTCGCTGCCCAAGGAGAAAGAGGATGTTGTTGTCCTCGAGGTGATGGATGACACCACACTGGGGCGTATGAAGGTGTACCGGGGCAAGCAAGTGAAGCCCCCGGTAAGGAGATTATTCGGGCATCTGGCCCGGGAGGACTATGTGGCGCCAGCTAGGTGAAAGTGGCGCCATGATGACAATAAGTCTGATACAGAGCAGATAGTTTTACCTGATGATGACTCTGATGATGATGATAGTGGTGATCGTGGAGATATAGGACCTTCTCATACTCAGACCACTACTGCTGATGTTACATCTCTGCCATCTCCACAAGGTGATTTAGAGACTACGGGGTTCCATCAGGACTTCCAGCCTGATGAAGAGGAGGAGTCGGACGAGGAACCGCTGACTCGGATGGTAGGCAGCTGGGTGGTTCCCACAGAGAGGGGGATTAGGACGGTTGGTGGACGTCCGGGCGGGTCTGGGGAGGCTATTTCAGATCCATCATACACCCCAGACCAGCCCAGTAGCCTAGGGGCAGCCTCCGGGTCCAAGGGGACTCGGAAGAAGAGGATGGCCCAGCCTTACGATAAGAAGGGGAAGCGGCCGAGATTCACACTTCATACCATCACCTCTACCACCACACCACCCACTACCACTACACCTCCCACCACTACTACTCCACCTTCCATAACCACACCTCATACCTCTCCACCCATCCATTCACCACCACCCATATTCACCACAGCCACTGCTACCACCACCAGCCACCAAGCCGGCCCTTCCACATACCCCACCGGATCTACTCTACCCCCCTATTGGGGTAGAGGAACAACTGGCAGCACTAAACAGAATGGTGCTGAAGCTGCTAGCCGCTGATGAAGAAAAGACCGCTCAGTTGCGTTAGCTGGGGGAGCTCAATGCTACTCAAGCTCAGCATATTTCACAGCAGGCACAGTAGATTGCTCAACTCCAAGAGCATAAGAAGGAGTCTCCAAGAAGCTGGAGGAGTTGGAGGCCGCAAACAAGAAGATCATGCTCCAACTCAAAGGATCTAAGGATGAGCCTCTAAAGCTAGGTGAAGGAGATGATGATGGAGATAATGATGAGGATGATGATGAATATGATGGCAGTGATGATGATGATGGTGATGGAGAAGCAAGAGGGAGGCAGGATAATGATGAGGATGATGAAGGAGATGCAGCTACATCTGCCTCTGCTCATGGTCAAGAGCAAAGAACAAAGAAGAGACAAGACCAAGGAGCATTGTCGTCTGCCCCACCTACCTCCCCATCTGCAGAAGACTCGGCCATGATTCAAGGCAAAACTAAAGCTTAGATGTCTATATGTTATTAAACTTTTGTTCTTGAAATCATGTATCAATGTTTATTTAAATAAATAAATGAAAAGTCGAACTGACATTTGTCATGTGCATCATGTATACTAACTGTTATTATGTTTGCTTATTTCTTTAACAGGTTCAACTAAACATGCTGACGAGCATGATGTGGTACCCCTTTGACAAATCAAGACTCAACTGACAATGATTCTTGATTTGCAAGGGATTGTACATCGCTCGGTCAGCTACACACCTGAAGAGGGAGAGATAATCCATGATATGACAGATAAACAGATTGCAGAACTGTTCAGTCTAAATCCAGATGAATTGGTGAAGGATGCTCCCGAAGTCGACGTAGTCAGTGATGAGGAACTACAAGATGTCGATGAGGTGGAGATCGAGGATGTAACTGCTGACCATTATCCCTAGTATACTAACGCCGAAGGCGAAGTACTACCAGATATGGGAGAAACATTTGGCAGCAGTGTATTCGATAAAGTTGAAGAAAAGATAGCTGGAAAAGAAGCTACAGAAGAAGTTCCTCAGGCGGATGATGCTGATCTAGCAACCAAAAAGGCTGAGTGGGCAGCCTGCTTGGAGGAAATGAAGAAACAGCGAGAGCCTATAAAGTCAAACGCCTACACCAAGCTCTACAAGGTAAAGAAGCATCAAAAGGTGTCTGGCAAGATCATAAACTAGGCGTATTTTGAGGACCTCAACGTATATGCTGTCAAGAGAGAGAAGGGCATAAAGTATTTCAGATTCCCACACGATCTGAAAACTCTTCCTGGATTTGAGCTTAAGCATCTTGCCAACTTGAACCTCGTTTATGCTGTTCCCGGAAAGATATCGGGATGGTTCGAGAAGGCAATGAAAAGGGAATACCATACGAGGTGGGTCAACTTCAAACCTCAACAGCCCAAAAGGTTCATTCATAAGATAGAGGTTGACCCTACCTCCGGAAGACCAAAGGTAGTCTTGAAATGGCACCTTCCACGCACAATGTCTCGTATTCCATTGAGGGAGATGCCACAAGACTTTACACCCCATTTCAAATAGTGGTATTATGACTGGCGCACTGGAGAAGCCATCACAGTTTTGGATCGGGAGGGGACGGTGGAGACAATAAGGGTATTTGACCCAATATGGCTCACAAACTTATCTGCAGCTGATGTTTACACATTGTACAAGTGGCCACTATTTTTTGATATGCAGGATATCATGCAAGCACTTCAGTTTCAACATGTTATACGTTTATGCTTTGCACTTGATATTCATGCTGGGGTTTCAAGAGAAGAACGAGTTAAGAGATACGAAGAGTTTACCAAGGGAGTCAAAGAATAGATAGAACTAGGTCCAAGGGGGAGTTTGTTGGTACACATGTCCCTAGTTCTAGTTCTACTGAGCTTAAATGTAATTGACTTTCATTTTGTTACACTGATGTAATGTTTGATATATGTAATGAAAACTCTTCATTGAATGTTTATTGGTTATTGAATGTTATATCTATTCATATGATTTATTATTACACGCTTATGTGAACATGTTATATAGGTTTACAGTTGTTAGACATAGTTCTGTATCGTTAAAGATTCAGGAATATGTTTAACTAAGTCTCATGATTCAGTCATACGATTGGACCATGCGAATGGGCCAGTCGCACGACTGAACCAGGTGATTGAGCCAAACGCACGATTGAGTCATAAGACTGACTCAGTAGTACGAATGAATCAATCGTACGACTGAGTCGCACGACTGAGCCATACGCATGGCTCAGTCGTACGAATAAAAACTATAACCTATAAATACCACTTAATTCGTGGAAAAACGTAACATTTCGATAATTCTTAACCCTAGCCGTCCCAGTTCGTCCAGAGAGTCCCTTCTAACTTCATAGAACGTTTCTGATCACTTCTAATTAATTCTTAACGTATTCTAATCGTTAGTTTTGATCGGATTAACGTTCTCCCTGATTGGATTGCCAATCAAATAGGATTCCGCACTATTTGATCTGGTTTCACGTTGAATCAGTTAGTACTCCGTACGTACACGGTCCTAACATATACGTAAAGTATTATCATAAAGAAGCGAAAGATTAAAATTAATGAAAAGTGGAACATAACGAATGAATGAAAGTATTGCAAGTAAATTTAAGGAGGATCACAACTCATTGATGAGTTGTTAGCTCAACTGTCTGTGATGTAGCGTGCGATCTTAGCTAACCCATGAGGGTACACACAGGGTGGTCAATCTCTGTGACGGATCCATACGTGCAAAACAGGATCCTTGTCACTTAACCCTAAGACTGAGGTGGCTTCATGCCTAATGATGGGGCATAGCTTATGACAAGATCTAGATAGAAGTGGAAGATAATGAAAAGTGCAAAACGAATGAATATGTGCAATAATGAAAGATAATAATGATACTACCTTGATGTATGTACGAGGAATGATCATGTACGAGGAATGATCATGTACGAAAGTAAAGAAAAGGTTTCAAACAAGAGAAAAGTAGTTTACTTATAAAACTAGAACTCACTTAGCAATGTTGACTTTTTATGCATATTCAGTTGGCGGGTAACTTGTGGCTGAGGATTAGCATGAGGGTGAAGCTACTTGGTGGGCAAGGACTGACATCCATTTCATGCATGGTAATGTTCTTGTTTTGTAATACAACTGAATATTCTTTTGTAACTCTCTTAAAACAATGATGTATTATTTGTCAACATCAAATATTATTGCATGAATGGTTTCTGATAAATTAATCCGCTGCAGTGCTTTATGAAAATTTATTGTGTTTTATTATAAATAAGGTTGTGATTGACCAACCTTGAGGTTTTCGGGATTGGGGCCATACACCAACTCATGCAAGTTGGTGAGTCTTTAGAGTTGCAGCGAAAAGTGGGTCAGCTTTGTGCAAAAGTACATCTTAGAAAATTCTCCTCTGTCTTCGGAAAACATCAGTCTTCACTTCATTTGGCTTCGGAAGATTTGGTCTTTGGCTTTGGAAGATTGTACACATAGAGTATTTTATGTGCAGAGTGTAAAACTTCCTTGATCTCTAATGACATACCATCTGTCTAGATTTGTAGCAAAAGTATAGGACATGATGGGTCTTCCAGCTGTAAGAAGCTCTACTTGTGTTAGAATTGGTGGAGCAGATGTTTCTTGAGCCACCTTAAGATGCTCTGACTCATCCTCAGGTGTGGAGGTGGATGCCTTGAACTTCTTCTTCTTCTTACTCTCCCTCTTCATGGCCATCCTTTTCCTCCTCTTTAAAGACTTTAACTGAGAAGACTGGCCTTCAGCACTTGGTTATTCTTGTGCGTATTTCTCAGTTGGGTCCTTTTCCCTTACAGTTTAGAAGGATAGGGACCAGGACCCTGCTGTGGACCAGAAGATGAAGTTGGATGTGGTCCAGCACTAGGTCCAGGTTGTGTTATCTCTTGGGGCTCAACCTTGACCTCAACTTTAGGAGGAGCTTGACTTGGTGGAGAATGCATGTCAACATGCTCCCCCTTTCAATCTTCTGCTTAATCATTCTAATATGCTCATCCATAGCGGATAGAGACATCGGACCAAGCCTCATTCAGGAGAATCCATGTAGCTTTAAGGAGCTCATCATCCTCTGCCTATTAGCAGACTTCTTTCGGCTTTTTTGGATGATGGCTCTTGACTTTTCAGCTTCTTCCCTCATCTTCCTCTTAGCAACTTTTTGTTCTTTTATTACTTGTTGCTCAAGCTTCTTAAAGTACTCAAATTCTATGTACTTGTATCATAAGGGAAGAAGTGCAGATGTCTGATAGAGGCCTGTGGCACTTAGGTAACGGATCATGTTTTATCTATCTGCTTCCTTGTCTACCTGAGGTTATTCAATTACCATAACCTCTGTCTCAGGGCTTTCTTAAACTGGGGAGAGGGTAGGAGCATGTTTGTAGAGCCTTTTCTGCATCCTTTCTTCCTTAATCTTAAGGAGCAATTATGCATCCTCTACCTCCTTCCTCTCCTTTAACAACTCGTCAGCTAGTTCATTGACGTCTTCTAAGGGAAGAGAGATGAGTTCATTTATGTTATAGTTCCTGGTCCCCAAGTAGTTTAATTTGGCTTCCTTGAACTCATTACTTGAATATTTGGCCTGGGGGCAGCCCTGATTGCAGCTTCCATGAAGCCTATGGACCCACTTGAACTCTCTCCCCTTAGCTTCCTCTTCCTCTCTCTTTCATCCATCTCAATCTCCTTAGGAATCAGTTTCTTTTACCTTTGTTACTCACAGACCTTGGTGACTCAGGGTGGAGAGAGCTATGACCTTCATTGCTTGGTTCAGCAGTCAAGCTTTAGCCAGAGACATTTTGAAGCACCTTCACCAACTGGTGCTTCACTGAGGGTAATGGGTGCTGAAGATTTTCCTATCTCAAGGTTCACAGACTCAAGTACTGCGCTTCAGTCAAGGTTTCCTATTCGAAGATAATCTTGGGGTCCACCTCAACATCCAGTTGACCAATAGTCTTAACTGCTAGCCTCTGTCTATGTAGTTTGGATCTCAACTTGAACTCTTCTAACACCCTTTCTTTAAACCTATCTTCTAACCTTACAACTTACTTCTTTTGACTTGGATTAGCAAGTAGAAGGTCAATCAGATAGGTGGTCTCATAGAATCTCAGGTTGAAAAAGTTGAAGATTTCCTGTTGCCCCTAAGATCTAGAGATTACCAGGGCTCTTCTATCAGTGTCATATCTCCATCCTATAATTGGATTCTTAGAGTGATGAGATGGGTAGGCATAGCCCTTGGTATACCCTACTCAAACAGATCTTGTATGAGTGAGTCCACATCAATGTAGGGTTAAGGAGGTTGCCGAGTATGGACAATTGCAAGTGAGGGTGGTGAATCCTCAATGTCCATACTCTAAGAAGAACTCTCAGGTTCTGTGATTGCTAGGACTCTTTCCCCCTTTTTGGTAGCATCACCCTCTTGCATAGGTGAGCTTGAGGTTAGGTCCACCATATCCATAGGTTCTTATGGACCTGGTTGAGTTCTTTTAAGCGGTCTCCCAACTAGTTTTTCCTTGAGATCAGAGATCTCAAGTTGCTGATCATGGACTCTCTTTTGCAAGGTAGTCTCCTGAGATTCCAGGTGACTAACCTTAGAAACTAAATAGGTGTAGGTTTTAGTCATTTGTTGCACCTTTAGTTTGGTATTCCCATCATCTTCATCAAAAGAATCAAGGGGGGATGAGAGAATAGGACCTAAGTCTTCTTCCTTATCACTAACACTTTGTTTTTGGCTGTTGGATGTCCCCTGCACCATGACAGCTTAAGGTGAAGCTTCAAGGGGTTGGGTTGCCATGGTTGAGGTCTTAATGATGAAGTCACCTGCTAAAGTGAGAGACTCTTCCATATGGATCTCCTGAACATGTTTAGGAAGATCCACCTTAGTAGGGGGTAGATGATGTGAGCTAGACATGGGTGTTGCAGGAGTACTCATCTCTCCTTGAGTAGGGGAGGAGAAGAGAGACTTATGGTACTCATTGAAGCCCATGTCTTCATCATCATAGAACTCTAGGTTGGGAATGGGTTGGTTAAGGTCAAGAGGCTGGGGATGGTAACATTCTTCTAAAGGTTGTTCACTAGAATTTTGAGACTCTGACTGAAGGCTTAAGGCTGTTGGGGTTTATGTGCTTATCAAGCTAAGCATAAGGAACCTCAGCACTGATCCTTGGTGAGATAGGAGTGGTTTGCTCCTCAGGGGAAGTGGGAGCTCAAATGTCCACTTCCTCCTACATGGGTGAGGATATGGGGGCCTACACAAGCTGAGTAGCTTGTGCAAGGGTTCGTTTGGATTTTCCTATGTAAGTGATAGTGATTTAGGGCTGTGTTGGTTGTTGAGAAGTAGAAGGTGTGGGTTCAACACTAGCTAGTGCTGCTAGATTGTCACCTTGAGCAATAAGCTTTAACATTTTTAGGACAATGGCTATTTCTACCCCTGAGAAGCCCACAGTAGGCTTTCTCATAGTCTTGAAGATATCGAGCTTCATCTGTCCCATTTTTAGAACATTACCTCTTCCCTTTAACTATGAGACCAGTTCACAATTAAGAATATGCTAGACATATCTAAGAGCATGTAATATTCTAAGGAGTCCAAGTTTGCAAGTAAATTGGTATATACAAATTGAGAATGCCTGAACTTGACCCCCTATACCATCCTATGGACTATATAGGAAAGGTTTTCTGGAATTTGGTCCCATCCTCCATGCTTGTTTGATAAATTATGGATGACAACATGAAGGAGGTACTTCTATTGGTAGAAGACATTCCCTTTCCTGAAGGTTCTTACAGAATAATCACATTCATAGCTCATCTGCGTGAAGGAGTGGTTGACAACAGATTTTGGAAAGGACAAATCACATTCTACATCATCTAGCCTAAGATGTGTTTTTATGAATGTTGGAGTGATGAAGATTGTCCTCCCCTACACCGTGACAGACAATACCTTCATGCCATCCATGGTGACTTCTTGGCAGGTCCTCCAGAATTCCAATAGTTGATCCTTATAAAGTGAAGGATCTATGGTGAGGGATGTGAAGTAGTTTGATAGAGCTAAGAAACGACAAACCTCTGAGAAATCAGAATCTTTCTTAGAGTTTAACGGAGCAACCTGATTGTATTGCTTGTGTAAGTGCATGGAAAAATAGTGTTAGTTTGTATGATCAAGGTTGGCCATTTTGAGATAGCTTTGTGGTGAAGGAAGATAAGAACAAAGTCGGTTTATGTGTGAATTTAGGTTAGAGAATTTATAGATGAAGAAGATATTGAAAGAGGGGGAACCGTTGAGTGTATATATATGAAATGGATTTGAGACAAAGTTAATGTACAAGGATAAACTTTGAAATCCAGATGTCGGTCGCACCATTGGAAAAGATGCCTAAAAGGCAGTTTTCTTGGAGGTTGAAAATCTTCCGAAGGTAATTTGTCTTCGGAAGTTTTATAAAAACTTTCGAAGCCAATTTTAACTTCGAAGATATTCCAAACCTTTGTGGAATTTTGCTTCAGAAGAAAAATACTTATAGTATTTTGACTTCTGAGACATATTTGGTTTTAGAAGAGATTTTTACATAGAAGTTTTATGCATAAGAGAATAAATCTTCCAAGGCTTAGTTGCTTTCGGAAGAAAATTGTCATTCAGAAACATATAAATACTTAGAATCATGTTTAAGCTTTGGAAGATATATCAAAATTTCTTCCAAAGGTAAATTTCTTATAAGTAATTTATCTTATTTGAAGACTTACTGTTCTTTCAATACAACTTATGTCTTTCGAGAAAAAATATGTCTAAAATTTCCAAAATTTTAAGGAATATCATTTGAAAAATTTTCTTCCAAAGAAAAACTGTGCTTATGTAGGTGATCTTATAGGCAACTTAGGAGACATATGTTTCAGAAATAGTCTTGATTTACATTTTAAGAAAATCTACTTAAAGTTAATCATTCTAATAGCTGAAACAAGATATTTAAATCTCTGTTCATCAAAAGCCTTTATGAACAGATCAACATATTGTTCATTTGTGTTAAATTTGATTAGTTTTATCAATCCCTTTTCAAAATTATCTCTAATTAAATGATACCTGATGTTGATGTATTTTGCCCTTGAGTGCTGCACAGGATTCTCCGTGATTGAGATAGCACTGTTGTTGTCTATATGGATTGGAGTCTCTTTGAAGTTGAATTCATAGTACAACATCTGATTCTGAATCCCAAGCACTTGAGCACAACAGCTAGCCGCAACGATGCATTTAACTTTAGCAGTTGATGTAGACACACATGATTGTTTCTTGCATTTCCATAAGAATATCTTTCCACCAAGGAATTGACATCCCCCAGATGTAGGCTTTGCAGTCATATTGCAACCACCATAGCCACTATCTGTATAAGCAAACAGATTGAAGATAGAATTCTTTAGATGCCAAAGGCCTAGTTTAAGAGCACCTTTGTGATATCTAAGAATTCTCTTGTCAGCAACTAGGTGTGACATCTTGGGGTGGGCTTGATATCTTGCACATATACATGTAGCAAACATGATATCAGACCTGATGGCTGTGAGGTACATAAAAGACCTAATCATAGCTCTATAGAGATGTTCATCTACACATTCCCCTTCAAGATCAGGTCCAAGGGAGTGGTTTCTTGCTATGGGTGTCTTTGCAACCTTACATTCAGTCATGTTGAATCTTGTAAGTATATCTTGGACATACTTTGACTGAATTATAAAGATAACATTGTCAACCTACTTCACTTGAACTCCTAGAAAGAAATTGAGTCCTCCCATGCCACTCATTTCAAATCTATTCTTCATCACCTTCTCAAAGTCTTTATAGAGCTTTAGATTAGTTGACCCAAAGATAATGTCATCTACATAAACTTAAACCAACATCAAGTCATTCCTTATTCCTTTGATGAAGAGTGTTCCATCTATCGTACCTCTCTTGTAACCATATTGACAGAGATAATGAGGTAGTGTCTCATACTACTTTCTTGGAGCTTAGTGCAACCCATAAAAAGCTTTATCAAGCTTACAAACATAATCAGGATGATCTAGGTCTGCAAAGCCAGGTAGTTGTTTGACATATGTCTTCTCATCTATCACCCCATATAGAACACTTGACATCAAGTTGATAAACCTTGAAACTCTTGGATGCAGGAAAAGCAAGGAATATTTTAACAACTTCAAGTCTTCCTACTGGAGCAAAAACATCTGTGTAGTCTATTCCCTCTTCTTATGTATACCCTTGAATGACTAGTCTATCCTTATTCTTAACGACAAGTCCTCTATCATCTTCCTTGTTCTTAAACACCCATTTGGTACCTATGGTTGTCTTCCCTTGAGGGAGAGGACATAGGTTCCAAACCTTTTGTCTGTTAAATTAAAGCAGCTCCTCCTGTATTGCTTCAATCCAACTTCCATCCTTTAAAGCCTCATCAATTTTCTTTGGCTCTATCTGGGATAAGAAGCAAGAGTATAGACAAACATTTTTGTCATGAGTTTGTCCTCTTGTTCTCACTCCTGTGTCAACATCTCTAATGATATTTATGGTGGGGTGTGACTTGTGGATCCTGAGTTGAGAAATCACAGCAAGTTGACTCGACAGATCCAAATTTGTAAAGTTTAGATATGGCAATAGAGTGTCCCCACAACATCAACACACTTATTAAGAGAAGCTTGATCCAATGAGTGTGTAAATCATTGATGTTTTCTTCCATGGAGTGGTTATTAGCATCAAGAAATTCTGGATGACTATCACTACCATTATTTCCTCCTATATTTGAAGCTCCTTCATTTGAGTTCTATGCATTTGAGCTGGAATATGTAGGCACCTCAGATGTATCATCTTAATTTATCATGGTTGTGCTGATAGGAACTTCATCTATAGGGTTAGTTTCCATTGGAGCTGAAGTAGTGCTCTTGCTTGGTATTCTCATCTCAAATCTTAGGTCAGGATCTCCTATTGATAATTTACCTGTAGATCAAGAAACATTTTCACAAGATTTGTTAAAACAGTTGGTAACTAAATCAAGATCAAACAACCAATCAGGACCGGAACCTTTTACACTAGGAGTGTGCTCATTAAAATTCACATTCGATGGCTCCTCAACTACTCTAGTTTTGAGGTTGTATACTCAATAAGCCTTAGCTTGAGAAGTTTATCCAAGGAAATGTTCATCATCTGATTTCTTAGAAAATTTGGCAACATGATCTTTGGTATTCAAGATGGTGCAAGGACATCCAAATGATCTTAGGAAACCAATGAAAGGTCTCTTTTTGTGCCACTGTTCATAAGGAGTCTTACCATTAGTCTTGACAACCAAAACTCTGTTTTACACATAGCAAGTAGTGTTGATTGCTTCTGCCAGGAAGGTGATAGGCAGTTTATAGTTAGATAATATGGTTTTTGCAGCTTCAGTAAGTATCCTGTTTCTCCTCTTAGCAAAAACATTTTGCCGAGGAGTCCTGCGAGCACTATATTGTCTTGTAATACCCTTTTCATTACAAAATGTATCAAGGATTTGGTTCTTGAATTCAGGTCATTGATAATATCTTATGGTTTTAACGTTATGATCATATTGATTCTCAATTTTCAGAATGAAGTTTTTCAAGATCTTAGGAGTCTCATCCTTAGTTCTAAGGAAGAAGACGCAAGTGAATCTTGTGAAATAATTTGTGATCACTAAACAATATGAGGTACTTCCTAGACTCATTACATTGGTGGGGCCAAAGAGATCTATATGTAATAAGTGTAGAGGAGTAGTGATAGATTTTTTTTTCCTTTGGCTTGTAAGACACCTTGTGTTGCTCCGCTTTTAGACATGTAACATAGTGATCATCACTTGTAATTTCTTTGTTTGGCATTCCATTTACCAAATCATTCTTTATTAAATCTTTTATGCTTTTAAAGTTTACATAGCATATTCCTTTATGTCAAAGAAAATACTCATCCCTATTTTCTTTAGATAAAAAGTAATAAACTTATCCTGACGGGGATGTTTTTTGCAAATCCATCTTGTACATGTTCTTTTTCCTGGGGGCTCTAAGCAGGATATGCTCTTGAGGAATTACCACCCTTGGCTTGAGAACAATACACTTATGCTCAACGAAGAGCATGATGTGTCCCTGATCACAAAATTTGGATACACTCAGTAAATAATACCCAAGCAATTGGCCCTGCCCCTTCCTGCAATGTAACCACCTGCATCTCCTCTAAAAGCAATTGACCCTCTAACAATTTTTTCAAAGTTTTGAAGCAAACAGCCATTGCCTGTCATGTGCCTGGAATAGCCAATATCAATGATCCATACATTCTTCTTAGTCTTTAGCTGTTCCTGGATAGAAAGAGAGAGTTAGTTACATTTGGAAACCCAAGCCTTACTGGTCTTGAGCTTGTCAAAATGGTCTGAAGACAATTCAATAGTGATTCATCATATGTTAAGACTTTGAGGATCTTCTGCTTTTGCTGATGAAGAACTTTCAGACACATGGTCTTTCTGTATCTTTCACACCATCTTTGGAATATTAGACTTGACCTTCAACAGTTCGGAAGTTTTAACAACTTCAGAAGTTTTGACAACTTCAGAAGTTTTGGAGACTATGCCTTTGAAAGATCTTGCCTTCAGTTCAACAAGCTTCAGTGCTTCAGAAGCATTCCTTTCTTTTGAGACCAAATTTTCTACCAAAGGCAAGTTTTAAGTTGTCTTCATTTCCATTTTAGAGCTTCCGAAAGGAAATGATTTTCCTTTTAAAGCCTTCTTCTTCTTCTTCTTCTTCTTCTTCTTCTTCTCAGAAGTCTTCTTCTTCTCAGAAGTCTTTTTCTTGGTCATGTGGATAGTACTTTTGGGATTATAGATACAATCCTCAAAAAGATAAGAAGTACTACCACACATGATACAATCAACTAGCTTCCTTCTGAGAGTCTTTATTTGAGTAGAAGACTAAGCTTGTTCACTTTCCATCTCCATCTTCATCTTCTTAGATGATACAACAAACTTCTTAGGGAGAGGCTTATTCTTGGAGCTGGATGGTTCAGGCTATGTAGTAGTGGTACACAGCTGATCAGTCTTCTTTTCTTCACAAGGATGAGTGGACATGAACTAGAACTCCTAGTACTAGAGTTCTTAGTTGAGTCCTCAGCCTTTACCACTTCAACTCCTGTAGAGATAAAGACTTGTTTCTGCTTGAAATTGAATGTGGCCTTGATCTCTTGAGCCTTCTTTGATCTTCTCTTGGCTGCTCTGATCAAGTTCTTGCTCTTAGACTTTGTCATCCTTGGTTCTTTCCTCTTCTCGGGAAAATACTAACCCTTTTTAGGATGATCTTCTTTACTCATCTCAGATGCATCCTTCACTATCTCCTCTTCATCCTCTTCTTCAACGGGTTCTATGAAGGGAAGCTCATCTTGACAAGTTCCACACCTTGGAGATCTTACAGATAGTAGAGTATATAGAGGAGCTATCTCAATAGATCCTAATCCTTGCTTGTTTTGATAACACACTTTTTAATGCAAGGATGAGGATATTTTGTTTGAAGGTCTCTTCTTCAAGAACACAATTTTCTACCCTGGCTTTGCTGATCATAAGCTCAGCCTGACATTCAGTTAACTTAGTGATTAGATCTTTGATTTGAGTCTTGTAGTTGGTATGTTCATGCTTAATATTTGATATGTTTTCTCTAAATCTTCTATTTGAAGTTTATAATCATTTTCAGTTCTTTTAGAATAAGCTTTTAAGGTGTTTAAAGACTCAATGTCAAATCTCATCTCTAAGTTATAGGATATATATCTGTTAACTTTAGCAATGCATTCTGGGGTACAGATATGTTCTAATACCTTGGCTTCTTCATGATCAGCCATCAGTGCTTGGTTTGGAAATGCATCTTTAGCCTGGAAACTCCAAATTAAAACCTTATTCTCCAACAGCAACTACAGCTTGCTGCTTGGAATCTTAGTTTGTGAAGCTCCCTCAGTGTAGTTTGGCGTGGGTTGTGCTTGGCCACCATTTGTCCTTGGTTCCTTGCACTCCCTAGCAAAGTGTCCTATTTGGTTACAGTTGTAGCACTTCACTTTGCTTTTATCCAACCTAAAATTTCTATTGGATACATTGCTGGAAACCTTCCTCCCTGTCTTCTTGTATAACTTCTTGGCTCTATGAGTGAGAAGAGCTATCTGTTGGACTATCTCCATGTACTACAGATCATCTGGATGGATGTAGTCCAAGTATTCAAGGGTGAAGGGGAAGTTGCCACTGCTTTCATCAACATCAGTGTCTCCGGGAAGGTGATGAAAGGGCCCTTTTGTGAGTTGTCAGGGTAGCAAATGAGATGATATTGTGGTTCTCTGCAATGCTTTTCAACCACATGGAGGGCTGAACTCTGCTGATTGTTGGAGTTACCAGATGGGTTTTGCATGTTCATCTTCATCTGGTATCCATTGAGTATGCCATACAACTCAATGAGAGTAAGGGTATTGAGGTTTTCAGTCCTCTTAATGACCACACAATAGTGTGTATGTCTAGGAAGAAAGGACATGAACTTCCTTACTATGTCCCTATTCTCAAGAGAAACTCCAACATTCATTAGAGTATCTATAATCTCACATACCTGAAGTATTATTGAGTCATGGTTTCACTTGTTTTGAAGGTAAAGTTCTTAAACTGTTGCTTCAAGAGGTATTTCTTGTTCTCTTTAGCTTTAGATCTCTCATACATCAGCTTTATTACATCCCAGAGTTGCTTAGCAGTTTTGCGCTTCTTAAAGCCTCTGTAGATAGAGTTTGGAAGAGCAGTTTGGAGGGAGGTCATGGCTTTCTGTTCTACATCTATATTTTTGCAGTCTTCTTTAAAGTATTCAGCCACTTCTTCTACTATGATGCCACCTCTGGCAGCAACTGAAGAGGTGCATGGTACATGAGGTCCACAGATAACAGATCCCCATATCCTGCTGTCTTGAGACTTGTAAAGCCTTCCATTTTTTGGCACCAAGTATCAAAGTCATCAGGAGTGATCAGTGGAGACTTTGTCATACTACCGGTTTCCATATCAGTCTTTAAGAGAGCTGCCATTTGATATGTTAAGTGATTTATGAAACCGAGAGGATTTAAGATGGTTAGATCTTACAATTAAGAGCTTGAAATGCTCTGATACCAAATGCAACCGGTTAAAGGACGATCAATACAATCAGTCTCACAATAAGGAGAGTGTTAGAACACTTAACAGATCAAATAGGAAACTGGAGTTAAGTGAAAAATACTAAGAACACAAGTAAGTATTGAGATAGAAGAAAGAACAAGAACAAGATAAGTATGATTTTCAAGAATGTTGTATATTGTTCTAAAGTTCTATTACAAGTGTTACAAAGCATGAAAAGAAATACAAGAACCTGAGATACATTATAATACATCCTACAGTCGGCTATACTTTGAAAGGCAGCTGAAAACACTAATCTAGACAACAAGATCAATATACAGTCAAAAGGCAGATTGCATTTTGACTTGTGACTATGACATGCCATAGCTCACATCCTAATCTATTACAAAAAGGATAAAAGATACAAAGTAGAAAGTTACAAGAACCAGACCATAATCTACTGTTCACTAAAGCATGGACCTTTTCACCTTGTATAAGAGGGTGGGTTTTCAGAGTGACAGTGGAAAGTTGGTCAGCTTTAAGCAAAAGTTAATTAGAGAAAGCATGTCTTCTTTGTATTCGAAAGAAATCAGTTTTCAGTTTTTTGGCTTTGGAAGACTTTGTCTTTAAAGTTTTGAAAGACTTCATATTTGGTTTCAGAAGATTTGGTCTTTAACTTCGGAAGATTTTACACATAGAATATTTTCTATGAAGAGTGTAAAACTTCCGAAGTAACTTCTACTCTGCACTTCATGCATTCATGCCGGAAGCTCTTTGGTTGCTTTGGTTGCTTTGGTCGCTTGGGTTGCTTTGGTCGCATCAGCCTTTCAAGTACAACCTTACAGTTCTAAAGGGCACGACTCAAATGCAATCGAATTTTTATAAACACAAACAAATACACTATTTCTCAACCCATCTTGTTCTTTGATTACCCTTTTTATTATTCTCACTCTGTTCTTCTGTAAAGGCATCTAGAAATGATTCCAGATAAAAGATCAAGGAGATCATCCAACTTTTAATGCTTTCTGGACTCCACAACCTCAATTATCCCATCACAGTTTCTTTTAAAGATTTGTTTCTCTTCATTTTCATTGATCTAATGAACCCATTAGTTGATGCTTAAAAAACAAACCTATATCACCACTCCTACCCTAAACACTTAAAAGATTTTATTATTTATGTGTTGTAAGAAGATAAATAAAAAAACCTAGCATCAAAGGATTTTGGAGGGAAGACAGAGCATGTTGAAATTGATATGCCAAGTGAGAATGTGAAATCGAAACCCGTCAAGAATGTCAATAGTTTCCAGTTGTTAGTAGTGGCGATGGTTAGCAGCGCAAATGGGAATCCAACGAAGTTGTGGTGGTGGAGGTGGCGGAGGTATGGTGGCAATTGAAGAGATAGGAGAGTTGGTTTTATTAATATGCATTTTAATTTAAAATATATTGTTAAATTAATAATTTTTTAAATTATAATAATAGTCCCTTCATATACATTTAATTGTAAGACAATTATTTTAAAGGTAAAAAGACCAATTTATCCTCACTTGCAAGGCATGTGACCAAACTTAACATATAAAATTAACGTGCGTTAGAGAAAATAACGTAAACTGTTATAAAATATGATTATAAAGGATGATTTTTGTTATTTTTTTTAGTTTAAAGATAAAACCTTAATTTTAGCATATACCTAAATGACAAAAAGTGCAATTTACTCTTGACACAATAATACGAGGTCAATATTTGAATGACTATGATTATTTATTATAATTTTTTTATACTTAGTTTTTATTAGAAAATGCCAAAATAACATATGTCTATATCTATTTAAATGACAGATTATAATTTTGTTTTACAATTTATATAAATTATAAATTTAGGGTTAAAATTTAAAGAAGATAACGAGCGAACTAACGAGTGAACTAACGGGCAAGCCACGAGCTGAGCTACCATTAGTTCAGGCTTGATTCGGCTGGACTCGTTTACAAACCTAACCAAATCAGCTCGGCTCCTATATAATCTAAAAGATTTCGATTGAGCAATTTTTAAACAAGTGGTGAGACCCGAGCTTTTAAACGACCCTAATTTTGTGTAAACCTTTACAAGAGAGGAGCCGAGATATATGTGTTAAAGTCCAATAGGCTAAAGGCGGAAAGCATGACACGAGGAATCATGCCATAATACAGGGTTTACAATAAATGTGAATATTGACAATATGAAAACGTATCTTGAGGTGGCATTTCAATAGGAACAATAAGATGAATTACAAAAGAAATTCAGGAATTATTCAAAAATTTGAAGTACATAATTTATTCAACAATTTGATGAATTACGATAATAAAAACTATATATTACAATTTGATCATCCAACGAAGATAAAGATACAAAATCGACAAGGTATATATAAGATTACAAACTTCAAAATATAGAGGGTTGTTTGATTTAAGTTACACATACTTAATTGAAATCATAATACAAACCTATTACCTTTCACTTAGGAAATGGGAAGGGGAGTTCCATCCCACATCTTCAAGCAATCAAGCAACGGATCGATCAATTTTCGGGCACACATTACTGAAAACACCTTATCAATCTCCTCCCCGGGTGACACCGTCCTCTCTCCCGTCAAATAACTACTTCCGAGCTCCATCCTCACGAACTTATACAACGGATACGATCTACATTCCTCAATCCTGTTGAATATGGCCAATTTTCCACTTTCATGATCGATTCGCGTCTTTTCAACTTCTTTAGGCAAAAGAGCATGTAGTTCTTTCTCAAAAGCCCCAATCTTTTGGAAGATTGACGTGTTAGAGTCCAGTTCAGCTTCTTTGTTCGCGAGTGCATGTTCTACTATGACTTGCCTTAGCTTTTGCATGAGAGGGTAAGTTGCGCTACATGGGTCGTCAATGTATGAAAATACATGTTCGCGGTATACAACTTTGAGCAAATCCTTTTCACAAAAGCGCGACGGGTGCAGCTCCTGGTTAGGACCGACGGATAGGAGTTTCTTAGCAACATGGCTCACCACATTAGTGACAGTAGACTTGAGGTTCTCTTCTAAGTGCCTTAGGTCCACTGCTTGGCATAGTGCTACCAAGTAAGTAGATAACATGAGCTTTAGAATCTGAATAGCTTCGGCTGTTTTTCATGACGAAATTAACCCTAACGAGTTGACGTCTTGGTTATGTTGCTCGGCACTTTGCACATGATTTGTTACAGGGTTAGCTAGGAACTTGAGTTCCGAGCAATAGGCTGCCATCGCAATCTCAGCTCCTTTGAAGCCGTAATCCAGACTTGGATTACGACCTCCAGAGAGATTTGATGGAAGCCCATTGTTGTAAAAGTCATTTACAAGCTCGGAGAATTACGCAAACATGAGCTTGCCAATAGATGCCACAGCTAACCGAGTATTATCCATCGACACCCCTATTGGGGTGCCCTGGAAGTTCCCACCATGAAGCGCTAAGTTTCTAGAAACATCAATCAAGGGGTTATCGTTCACCGAATTAATCTCTCTCTCGATCGACATCGTGGACGTGCGAATCACTTCGATAAGCGGGCCGAGCCAATGGGGCGACGTACGGAGAGCGTAACAATCTTGCTTTGGTTTTTGAAGCGGATCAAGCTCATGTATCTTTTGGGCTTCTTTAACATAGGAGCTACCATCTAAAATATGCTCCATTATCGCCGCGGCCTCAATCTGGCCGGGGTGATGCTTGATTTTATGGGTCAAATGATCTGTAGACTCAGGCTTTCCTCGCATAACCTCCGTGAACATGGCAGACAACACCTCCGACAAGACCGCAAGAATATTCGCTTCGAAAAGAACCACCGAAGCCAGACCCGACCCGACCGCGGTCCCGTTTACTAAGGCAAGTCCTTCTTTGGGTTGTAGCTCAAAGAACCCGGTGTCTATTCCGGCATGATGGAATGCGGTGGTGGCATCGAGTAGTTCTCCGGCGGGGCCACGGGCCTTCGAGTTAGGGCGGTCGGTTAACATTCCGGCGATGTATGAGAGAGGGACGAGGTCACCAGAGGCGGTGATGGTGCCGCGAAGGGGGAGGCATGGGGTGATGTTGTGGTTGAGAAAACATGTGATGGCTTCTAAGATTTGGAATCGGATGCCTGAGTGGCCTTGGAGGAAGGTGTTGATTCTGACCAACATGGAGGCTCTTGTGGTGGATTGCGGTAACGTTTGATCGGAGAGGGTGCCGTTGCCAAAGATTCCAGCGTTCAAGAATCTGATAATACGAATAAAAAAGTTTCTATATCAAAAATTCCATTTACGGTAAAATTTAACCCTAAGCTTAGGGGCTGTTTGGCAGCCTCTTAATCAGCCTCTTAATGGTTCAGATGCTGAATGGTTCAGCACTTAATGGTTCAGACTGTTTGTTTCGCGAGCAAATGTCTGAATGGTTAAGACATTTGCCTCTGAATGATTAAGCATTATACTAATGCTGAATGGTTAAGAGGTCTAATGCTGAATGGTTAAGACCTCTTATTTGAATTGGTCATACATTTGTCTTTGAATAGTTAAGCAATACACTAGCTCTTAATGGTTCAGACCT
>BJCO01744066.1:0-15541 GCA_018326465.1 Flaveria floridana | reverse complement strand
TTTTAATATTCAGTGATGTCAGAAAAAGGACATCACCACCATCCTTTTGCCGCCTGTAAAAGGATGGTGAACCATTCTGTATTAAATGCTGAAACGTGCATAGCAATAGAACATTTCTTGTTTCGCAGAACTCTTCTCTCTTTGTTTATGCTTTTAATTGCAATATATTTTATGTTCTTGTAATAATTGCTAATTAATGAGCTAAATCCGCTGCAAACATAATCTGATTGATCAAACGAGAGGCTGAGATCCTGTCAAGTCCTGTGTTTATCATAGGTACCAATGGTAACTAGGAATTGACGGGTAAATAAGAGTAATAGTTAAAAACTAAGCGGAAGTCTTAATGACAAAGCATTGATAAAGCGATAATCCGTGTATTCTAATGTTCTGATAGGTGATGATTACCTTTGAATGATAAAACTAATATATCTTACAAAAAGTTATTTAATAAAGTAAACCTAGAATTCACTCAGCGAAACTGACTTTTTTATGTATATTAGTCTGACAGGTGAGCTATAACGCTTAGAAGGATGACAACATGGATCTAAAGCTTCTTGGAAACCGAAGACTGTCATCCCTGATTTAGCAGATTATTAAATTTTTCTTTTAAAATTTGTTTGATGTACTTAAGACAACGTCAATGTTTTATTTTAATTATGTCATAATGGATTGAAACTTATTAAATGAATGTTTTACATCCATGTTTTTGCTGTGAACGACCAACTGTGGGGCTTCCTGGGATCAGGGGCCTTACAAGTTGGTATCAGACCAATGTTTAAGAGATTTGGGAAAACTATTTTATAAACCTAAACTTAAACAAAAAATGGGACCAAGTAAAAGGATGCCAGTCCAAGAAGCTCCATGCGAAGAGGTAACGAAACATGTTGTAAATACTATTCTGTTAGGTAGTGCCTTGTTACTTAAGTTAGAATTAAGGATAGGGTATGATAACATTAATTGTTGTGCCTACCTGAATTTATGTGATCTATATATGCATAGAATAGAGATAGTAGGTTCGAGTGTTAGTGTGGCTCAAGATAGGAGAGTTTAGAATATGAGAAGTTCTGTAAGTAGTTAATCACAACTGGCCACTGTTATTAAAAATTTACAAAACATTTCATGATCTAAACTTGCCTTGATACACCATATTCAAATTTTAAATCTTATAGGAAGAAGAGAGATGGCACCAAAGAAAGCGGTTCCAGCTATGGCCACTCGGAGGAGCACTAGGGGAAGGCCCCCTACTAACGCAAAAGAAGCAGCAAGACAAGTTACGAAACTAACAGGAAGGTCAACCAGAAAGCCAGTTGAGAAACCGGTTGAGGAGGAGGTTGAGTTAGAAACGGAAGCCAAGGAGCCTACTACTAACCAAGCAAAGCTGAAGGAAATAGTGAAGGAAGCTATTACCTAAGAGGTGTACAAAATCCTATCTGGTGTGATGCCCGCCTTGCTTATGGAGGTTGTGGAACAGGTCCAAGGTGAATATAAGAAGGATGCAGCTCTAAAGAAGGTTGATAAGAAGAAAGTGGTCAAGGCTAAGGAAGAGGGTAATGATGACGACTCTAACGTTGAGGAGGTGGAAAAGGGGTGCAGCTATGGGGCTTTTCAGAGGTGTAAGCGCCCAACATTTGATGGTACCGGTAATGTTGCCACTGCCCAGCATTGGATTTGGGGAATGGAAGCCGTGCTAAGAATCAGTGAGTGCCTGGAAGACCAAAAAGTGAAATTTGCTTCCCATTCACTTTTAGATCCAGCATTGTGTTGGTGGGATAACATCGTTGACTCTTTTAGGGAGGAGGCTACTAAAAGGATGAGGTGGCCTGAAATGAAGAGGTTGGTGATAGAGGAGTACTTTTCAGAGAGAGAACTTGATAAGATCGAACCAGAGTTTGTGAGCTTAGAAGCTAGAAACATGACACATCAGGAATACACCATAAAATTCAATGAAATGGCACGTCTGGTGCCTGACTTGGTGACTCCTGAATCCAAGAGGATTAAGAGGTACATACAAAGGTTGCCTCTAGACATTCATAATGAGTTGTTCACTGGCCAACCTGGTACTTTTATGTCGACAGTGGACCTCAGTGGAAGGTTGTACAATCATCGATTACAAGTG
This sequence comes from Flaveria floridana, assembly GCA_018326465.1. Lineage (NCBI taxonomy): Eukaryota > Viridiplantae > Streptophyta > Magnoliopsida > Asterales > Asteraceae > Flaveria > Flaveria floridana. Next base: position 13,425 of record BJCO01744066.1, on the reverse strand, counting down.
ACAGTGGGTGAAACGAGGAAGGTTTGGAACAATAATGGGAAGAGGTATGGAAATGGTAACTGCCAATCGAGAAACAAGAAAGCAAGGGTGGATGCAAAACAGGTGATTGTGAAGGGGGTTGATGAGATTAAGGAGTGTGGGAAGTATGGGAAGAGGCATCTAGGGGAATGTCGAATGGGTTGCTATGGATGCTACCGGTGTGGGAAAACTGGTCACATAGCCAGAGAATGCCCGGAATTGAACAGGTGCTTCAACTGCAATGAGTCGGGGCACCACAACAAGGATTACATGAAGGCTAAGCCAGGGAGCTTGAGAACAAGCGGGAATGATGACAAGGGGGATGATGGAAAGCCCAAAGCCAGGGCTAGGGCCTTGACCATGAACAAGAAGGAGGCATGGAGGGACCCGGACGTGGTGTCAGGTATGTTCCTCGTCAATGATGTTTATGCCTCTGTATTATTTGAGAGTCATGCCAGTAGGAGTTTTGTATCTGCATCTTTCTATGCTACCCTAGATATTCAAACTAGGAGAGTACATGATGCTTTTGAAGTAGAAACGGCCGATGGTAAATCCATTAGAACAGTCAGGGTGTTAGAGGATTACCACATAAAACTAGGAGGTCATTACTTTCCCGAACAATTGTTTGCCATGACCTTAGGCAGTTTCGACGTCGTACTATGAATGGATTGGTTAGCTGCCCATGACGCTAACATAATATGCCAGCAAAAGATAATCCGATTAACGGCTCCCAATGGTAGTCCAGTTACAATCTACGAAGATAGAATTTTAGATTGATTTACTGTCAGGAGCCCAACCCATTTCCATAGCACCCTTCCGCCTTGCCCCGTCCGAGATGAAGGAGCTCATGTCACAAACGCAAGAACTTCTTGATAAAGGATTCATTAGGCCCAGCATTTCTCAATGGGGTGCTCCGGCGTTGTTTGTAAGAAAGAAGGATGGTAGCATGAGGATGTGTATAGATTACAGGGAATTGAATAAGCTGACCGTGAAGAGTCGATTCCATTTACCCAAAATAGACGATCTGTATGACCAGTTGCAAGGAGCAAGTTGGTTCTCAAGAATAGATCTTAGATTCGGGTATAATCAGCTGAAATTAAGGGAGCAAGATAACCCAAAGACAAATTTTAGAACGCGTTATACACAATATGATTTTTGGTTATGTCTTTCGGGCTAAGCAATGCTCCTGAGGCATTTATGGACTTAATGAATCACGTGTGTCGACCGATATTAGACAGATTAGTAATAGTCTTCATCGATGATATCTTAATATACTCAAAGAACGAAGGAGACCACGCTTGCCATATCAAGGAGGTGTTAGAAACATTACGAAAGGAGAAACTGTATGTAAATTTCTCAAAATGTGCATTTTGGCTACGTGAGGTGCAGTTCTTAGGGCACGTTATAAATTCGGAAGGGATTATGGTTAATCCAGCAAAAGTTCAAGCAGTTATGCGATGGAAATCCCCAAAGACGCCATCCGAAATCCATAGTTTATTGGGATTGGCTGGTTATTATAGGAGGTTCATCAAGGATTTCTCAAAGATAGCCTCCCCATTAACAAGGTTAATAAGGAAGAACGTGGTGTTCGACTAGGGAATGGACCAGGAGGATGCATTCTAGGAATGTACGATAGACTAACCAAAGCGCCTGTACTAACTTTACCGGAAGGAGATGAAGACCTAACGGTATACTCCGATGCCACTTACTGTGGGTTAGGTTTGTTGGATCTTATATGCCTAAGACACATACAATATTGATGTGGTTAGTACGTTATGATCCAAGTCAGGTCATACCCAATAACAAGCTATACAAACACCAACAAACATTTATTTACTGATAAGATCATACAATAAATATTGACACCTATTTAGAAAATTGGTTTTCTAAATATTGCTTTTGTGATAGAACAACGTTATATGGATAATTTGTAATAAGATATTTATTTGTTTCACTATTTATGTTGGTTAAATAATGACATATAAAAGTGTGTTATGTTATAAAATTAAACTAGGCTTTAATTTTATAATTTAAATGATTTAAAGAGTGTAATTATATAAAAGATCAAAATGGGTGGGAAACCTATTTTGAACAAAACTTTCGGCCATCCAAGGGGGCCTTGGGGAACCCACTTTGTCTTGTTTTCTTGCAAGACTTAACCAACGGTACACTCTTCCATCAATCCACTCTAACACTCCTTTTCTCTCTCACACGTTCAAAAGGGTTTTCTCTCCTTCTCTCTAAAAAATTTGAAATTTTTGGCTGATTTCTAAGCTCCTTTTGGCTGAACTTGAAGCTTGTTCTTGTCTGATTTTCGGGTTTAAGAAGAGGGACAAGACTTGGTGTTATACTACCTAGCAAGTAAGTGTTTGGAGGGCTTGTGGGTATCACGATTTTGAGGTCCTCTACTTTGAAGGCTAGCTACTCAAAACATCATCTTGATCTCTTCCCTACTAAAACATCTTGTTCTTGAAAGGTAGTTCAAGAACATCCTATGGTTGTATTTTCGATTTTGATAGCATGTTATTTCATATATATAAATGATCCTTGTTCTTGGGTTTTAGTTTTGGTTTAAAATGATCAAAATTTTAGATTATTAATCATAAGTTTAACCTTATATCCGCTGCGTTTTATAGTTTAAATGGTAAACTAGCTTTGATAAAAATGACTAAAACCCAACATAGAGATGTATACAAGATGGATATATCTGAAGTCGATCCTTCAATAGAAACAACTTGCCTAATTGCTAAAGCATCAAATGATGAAAGTCAGCTTTGGCATAGAAGACTCGGACACTCAAACTTCAAGAACATGAACAACCTTGTAGCAAGAACTCATGTCATTGGATTATGCAAGAAGTTTGCAACGACTGATCACTGCTCAACATGTTTAAAGGGAAAGCAACACAGAGCGTCTTATAAGACCAAGCTGATAAACTCAAATTCCAATCCTCTATAGATGTTACACATGGACCTCTTTGGACCAACAAATGTCAAGAGATTGGTAGAAAATCATATTGTCTAGTTATCATTGATAAATACACAAGATTTTTATGGGTTTTCTGTTTACATGGTAAATCTGAAACGGCTGAATTTCTAAAAGAATTTATCATTAATGTTGAAAATTAACTAGAACACAAAGTAAAAATAATAAAAAGTTATAATGGAACGGAATTCAAAAATGCTAACATTGAAATGTTTTGTGTAGAGAAAGGAATAGCTCATCAGTTCACTGCTCCCAGAACTCCTCAACAAAATGGAGTTGCTGAAAGGAAGAATATAACACTGATTGAAGTTGCTCGTTCTATGTTAGCTGATGCAAAGATTCCTATCACTTTCTGGGATGAAGTTATATCAACTGTGTGCTTCGTTTAGAATAGAACCTTAATTATGAAAGATAAAATGAAAACTCCTTATGAGTTAATGTTTGGTAGGAAACCAAATATAAATTTTCTAAAATCATTTGGCTGTCTAGTTGTGATTCTTAATTCAAGTGATCAGTTAGGAAAATTTGAAGCAAAATCTGATAATGGATTTTTCTTTGGATAATCATCTGTTTCAAAACCCTATCGAGTTTATAACTCTAGGAAAAATATAATTCTTGAAACATTCAACGTTAAATTTTTGAAATATTCTTTTCCATCAGTTTCAAATGGTCCTGCTTGGTTATTTGATTTAGATTCATTGTCAAACTCTCTTCAATCTAACTTGTTTAATCAATCGAACTTTCTTGATTCTACAGGTAAGAAGAGCTCTAGAGGAGATCTTGTATCTTTCAGTGAGGATTCGGATTCTGACGACCCAGATGATTCAAGCCCGGATTACTCATTCTTCTCATTTCTTAAGGATTCAACAATTAGATTCAATGAAAATGATCAAGCTAATCAAGCTTCAGATCATTCAGTTTCATATGATCAAGAGGGATCACAACCAATTCCTAATGATGGTAATGAGTTTGTGCAACCTGAGCCAGGAACATCATCCATCTCTGGTGATGCAGTTGATACTGGCAACTTCGATTACTTTATCAACTCACCGACTCAAGTTCCAAACTTCAATCCATATTCTTCTAACCTACTCATCAGCTCTCCAACTTGAATCAAACAAATCTGGATGTTAACGTTCAAAGTGATGAGATTCCAACATCTCGTATTCATAAGAACAATCCAACATCATAGATTATTGGTCCATTGAATGAGAGAACAACAAGGAAAAAATCAGAACAAGCAAACCTGTGCTTATACTCTTGTTTTCTTTCTCAAAGTATTCCTAAAAATGTTACCAAAGCGTTAAAGGACAATGGTTGGATTGAAGCCATGCAAGAAGAATTACTTCAATTCCGCAAACAAGAAGTGTGGAATTTGGTGGAATTACCTAAAGGAGAAAATGCAATAGGCACTAAATGGTTGTTTAGAAATAAAACTGATGATCGAGGGATAGTCATAAGAAACAAGGCGAGACTAGTTGCACAAGGATATGCATAGGAAGAAGGAATTGATTTTGATTAAGTATTTGCTCCAGCTGCAAGACTCGAATCCATTCATGTTTTCCTGGCTTGTGCTTCATTCATGTAATTCAAGGTATATCAAATGGATGTCAAAGGTGCATTCCTATATGGTGCAATTACTGATGATGTGTATGTAAAGCAACCACCGGGCTTTGAGGATGTAGAATTTCCACATCGAGTGTATAAGCTTAGCAAAGCTTTTTATGGACTTCATCAAGCAACTAGAATCTGGTATGAGACATTTTCACAACACTTGATCTAACATGGATACACAAGAGGGAAAATCAATCCAACTTTATTCATAAAGAAGGATAATGATGATCTCTTATGTGTGAAAATGTATGTTGATGATATCATATTTGGTTCTACTAGTCCAAAACTGTGCAATGAATTTGAAGAAATCATGAAGTCTCGTTTCCAGATGAGTTATATGGGAGAAATCAATTTCTTACTTGGTCTGCAAGTTCAATAATATATAGATGGTATATTCATCAATCAAGAGAAGTTTGTTGACAAACTCTTGAAGAAATTCAAACTACAAGATTGTCAGTCCATAAGCACTCCAATTGACGTAAACACCAAGATTGAGCCTGATCCTAAACGAAAATCAGTAGACCAAACTTTTATAGATCTATGATTGGTTGTTTGATGTATCTTACTGCATTAAGACAAAACATAATGTATGATGTTTATGTTTATGCAAGGAATCAATCAGACCCGGAAGAATCCCACTTAATTGCTATCAAGAGGATATTCAGGTATCTTAAAGGCAAACCAGCTTTAGGGATTTGGTATCCTTACGAGGGTAACTTTGAGTTACATGGATATACAGATAGTGATTATGGTTGATGCTGCCAAGATAGAAAATCTACAACGGGTGGTTGTCAGATCAAAGCTGATAAGTGTGTGCAAGCAATTTACATTGATAAGTGTGATCTTATTGTGTTACCTTGGGAAACTTCTAAGTTTTTAAAACATAAAAGTTTAGGGGGAGTAATAAATATAAGAGTTTTCTCAAAAAATCAAAATCAAATGTTGAATTGAAAGGATGATGCTATATGTTCAAAGTATGTGTGAGTTTGATAATGTAAAATTTTGATGATGATAAAATGAACCTATATAAATTTGCAAGTGGAAATGCTTCTTACAAATGTTGAAAACAAGACAATTAATTTGTTAATTTTGAGACTAAAATAAAGGGAAAATTATTTTTGAAAATTTAAATTAAACTGAAATGGGTTAAAATGTTAAAAGTGGAAATTGAGGGTCAAAAATGTAATTTTTGTGGGAAAAATTATAAATCTTGAAAATTGTTTGAATATTAGTATGTGAACGGTGCTAATAAGTCTAAACAATGTTCAGAAGAAAGATGTGAAAAATGCAAGTGTATTGAACATCATGCGTCTAAACAGTGACCATAAGTCCTTTTACGTGTATGAAGAGTTTTCAGAATCTGTACGTGTTTAGACGGTTCTCAGAAATCCATGCATCTGAACAGTTGTCAACCGTCTGAGAAATCAGATTAATTTGATTAAGTGTTAAACGGCTCATCATTCCCATGCGTCTACACAGTACCCGACAGTTTGTGTAAAATTGACCAAGTAATGGACGTTATAGATACATATAGCTGAACAGTGCTCAACCGTCTGAAAAGTTCTCAACCGGTTGAACAGTTCAGGACCGCCTGAACAGTTCCCAAGTGACTGAATAGTTGTCATGCGTCTAAACCCAAACGTCTAAACAGTCCTCATCCGTCTTAACTTTTTCACTAAGTATATAAAGAACACTTCTCATTTTTCATTCATTCACAACCCACAGCCTCAAACACTTAAACACAGTCGATTCATTTTCACCCATTTCACTAAAAATCAACATTTGTTCCTGAAATATTCTTATTCGAAAGTGTATATCAGTGATTTGCGAGTGTAAGTTCAATGAATAAATCATTAATTTCAAGTTTTAGATTCAAATTAGGTCAGACGGTTCACGTCTGTTCAGACGTTTGAAACCTAAAATTTGAAATGTTTTGAAAATGTTGAGTCAAACTGAATAAAAGAACTGAAATTGACCACATATTATTGATGTACACTGAATTTCGAACATTTTGACATATGGAACTCGTGTTTTCATGAACATCCGGTTTAGGGTGTTCATCTTTGTTCGAATGAAGAAGATGAACAGTTCAAATTTGAAAATATTTTTGTAATAAAAAATAAATAAATTAATTAATTCATAAGAACTTAATTGAAAAATAAATTTGATCAATGATAAGTGAACTAATATGTTTTAAAATAATAATACAACAAAGTGTAATTAATATGATTTTGATAGAATTTTAATTAAATTCTACAAAATGATTACATACACTTGATGTTAAATAAAACCTGAATGTTTTAAAACATAATAATTCATTTATATTAATTCAACGTCTAAACATAATCAAATCATCTCAAATTAATCAATATATCTAAATTTGTGTGTGTGTTTGTGCAGATGGCAGAACTAAAGTTTGAGCCAAAGCACAATGTGGCTACCTTCTTAGATGAAGATAGTAGAGAGGCCACTGGATATGAAGAAATGATTAGATTCCTGCTAAGGACTAGATATGTATATGCAATATGTGCAAGACCAATGACACATGCAAGGCTAATCAAAATATTCTGGAGAACAGCCGAAGTTGAAAGAGATGAGGCTGGGAATAAAGCGGTGAGAGCATTTATCACTCATGATAGAATGTTTGAAGTCTCTGAGCAAGCCATAAGGATAGGTATTAGACTTGGAGAGACTGACCCTGAAGATTTAGCCGAGTATACATTCAACGAATGTAGGGATGTATTCTTACAGATGGGTCACCCTGATCACTTCCCCAAGAAGCAATTCTATAGGGCCAGGGTGTATAACCACTGGAAATTACTATGCTATATCATTCAGCAGTGCATGTCCAAGAGAAGTGTTTGATGGGATTCATTTCCTGTGGATATTGCGCTTGAAAAACTGAAAGATGAAAATCTTGCTCAAGAGTGAATAATTGATGATTTGAAAGCTGATAATGAAAAACTAAAAGAGATGAATATATCTCTTGAAAATGAAATGAATAAGATGAAAGAAGAAAATGAAAAGTTAAAGGAAGAAAATCAATTCAAGGATGAAAAGCTTGTGGTGTTTGCTAAAGATGAAGAATATGTCATCAAGAACTTTGAAGTGATGATAAGAGATTATGATCTTCTTGAAGAGAAATATAAGAAATTATCTGAAGAGAATGAAAGATTAAAAGAAGCGTTGAGTAAGTCAAAGGAATCTCAAAAACCAAACTCTCCAGATATCGTGGTTGTTTCTGAAATGATTCCAATTGATGTCGAAAAGATTTCTGAGATGGAGAAAGGGAAGTGAAAACTAGATGATATACAAGATACAGTTCTACCTGAATCTTCTACTAAATTGCAAAGGATTGAAAAGGTTGGTGAGACAGAGATGAAAGGAGAAAAAAAGCAATTTATTTAAGAGAAAATTGGTGCTTTAGAAGACATTAAAGAAGAATATAATGATGACTAGTACGATGAGGTACTAGAAGATGAAGATATAGATGAAGCTCAATTTGAAACAACTTTCTCTCCACTTGAGCCAGCTCAAGAACATGGTGAAATTCCTCAAGATTTTGAAAATAGATATGATTATCTTGTGAGGATGAAATACAATCAGGCATTTTTGGATGGGCTGACAGTTTCTCAAATCAATGATGAATATGAGAAGTGTATAGCTGCTGAGGCAGTCACCCCAATCGATCCAAATGAGATTGTTATGGAACATGGCGAATGGAATCGAGCATAGGAGAGTTTAAACATAGAGGAAATACGCAGATCAGAGCTGCACCATGAAGACCAAGAAGAAATGAGTATTCCAGCTTTAAGGTCTTGGTTGCAGGTTCGAAATTATCCATGGAAGAGATTAAAAAGGCTTCAACCTGTCTCATTGAGAAATCTTGTCAAAAGCTTCCAGCAAACTAAGAAGCAATCGAACAAAATGATTATCCTAGATACTGACAATCCTCGGTATCTGGATATCACAAAGAGGGCAAGAATTTTAAAGCCATAAGAGATCAAACAAATGGCACAAAAGACTAGTGCTCATGAGAATAGGAAAGAGCTGATCAAGATGTTCTCTGGTTCAGAAAAGAAAGCTTATAAAGCTTCCACTGAATAGAAACAAATATTTGATAGTGGTAGATCTACAGGGGACTTGGTCAGAAATGTCTTACAAAAAGGACAATCTGTTGCTAAATTGTTGAATTCAATGATTGCTCTGGATTTCACAAACCAAGTCAAGATCATTGCATGGAAGTATGATGAGGTGTTTGATGCATTTTTGATTAAAAGAGTAAATACAGTCTGTGATGTCTATCATTTTTACTCTAGCATCATTAAACTTCCAGTGCAGGATTTGAAAGAGTTAAACAAACTACCTCTGATCAATCCATCTGGATCCAAACGAGGTGATATGTTTGTAGAACTTTTGAGAAGAGGATTAGCAAGAACATGTAATTTCCTTCAAACTCGATGTGATCAGGAAGATAAGGAATACTTTTCTATGCCAGAGAAGAATAAAAAGATAAGGGGATTACAGACTAAAGTAGAGCATTTCATGATAGAATTTTCTGACCAATACTTTGAAAAAGTTACAACCCCGGGCTTAAAAGTGATTGACGGAACCCAAAAGTCCAAAATGTTGGGTTTTGTCACATGTAAAAACAAGTAAGTTTAACCATTTAAACTTAGAAAACGCAGCGGATATAAAGGATAAACATATGGTTTTGAATCTAAAAATTATGAACCATATTCATCCAAGACAAAACCCAAGAAAAGAATCTTTTATATATATGAAATAGTAAGCTATCAAAACGAAAATACAACCATAGGGAGTTCTAGAAATCAACCTTTCTTTGACAAGTTGTTGTAGATATTTAGGATGAAGAAGATGATGTTTTGAGGGGCTAGTCTTCAAAGGAGAAGACCTCAAAACCGTGATACCCACAAGATCTTCAAACACCTTGCTTGTTAGGATGCAACACCAAAAGAACCTCTTCTTCTTGCTCTTCTATAAATTGAAATTTCAGCCCTATCTGTGGCTTCTAACTCGAATTTGGCAGCCAAGGTTGAGAGGATTTGCTTGTGTGTGTGAGAGAGAGTGTAAGAGGGAATTGATAGATGAGTGTAGAATGAGTTATGTCTTGCAAGAAACAAGACAAAGGTTGGGATCTACAAGGCCATGGGCTCTACAAGGCAATGGGCGGCCGAAATTCCATTTTTAAAATGGGTTTCCCACCCATTTGATATTTTTATAAAATTAACACTCTTTCTATCCCTTAATTTATAAAATTAAAACCTATTTTAATTTTATAACATCAACACAATTTTATTTATTATTATTTAACCAACTTAAATAATGAAACAATCTTGTATGTGTCTTGTGCATATAAGATCCAACACAAACCGATTCTTCGATGGTTCTATAACACAGAGACATTTCAGCTTAAACTGGTCCGAAATCTCGAACACTGGGATAAGGACATGATTACACTTTTTGGTGCATTTGAGCTCAAATTGCTTCATCCAAGTCATATTTCATTTTTATCAGTACAAAATTTGGCAAATGCGGCTGAAGACCAGTAAATAAGGATGAACAATGACAATTGCGGATGAACAGTGACAAATGCGGATGAACAGTGACAAATGCGGATGAACAATGACAAATACGAATGAACAATGACAAATGCGGATGAACAATGACAAATGCGGATGAACAATGACAAATGCGGATGAACAATGACAAATGTGGATGAACAATGACAAATGTAGATGAACAATGACAAATGCGGATGAACAACGACAAATGCGGATGAAGAGCAGATTATTAAGTTTTATTTCAAGGAAATGGTTAAGGATTGTTTAATTATTTAAACACGTGGATTAAATCAATTCTAAAAGCTTTAGCAAGTCAAGCAACAATTAATCATTTAAAGTCACTTATAATAAGGAAGATATATACCAAATAAAGAAACGTAGAATAAAGAAACAACCAATGCCTACATTATGGTTGAGGAGCTAGACCGAGGAGTCGGTTGTTACTGGTGTACATACAATATAACTATAAAACCATTTTCAAAGCATTTTCAACCCCAAAAGAGTTAAAACATGTAAAATGTCGGGGTCTAGAAACTCACCTTTTGCTGCTTCCAAGCACAACTCTCTCAAAGTCACGATATCTTGATGTTTCTAACACCTAAACACCAAGATCACATACCCTAATGCATATAGACACATAAAAACATGTGCAATTCGGTTACATGGTCAAAACACATCAAAACCAAACCCAATTAGGCTAAAATTGGCTTATTTTGGCTGAATTTTTGCAGCTTTCTCTCTCTAAAACTAGAAATCTGCTCTTTCTTCTTCTTCCTTTTTGTCGACCAAAAAGCAAGTTGATGTACACATATATGGGCGGCCATACCTTTTTAAATATTTTAATATTTGACTTTGTCCTTTTTACACTTAGCCCCCTATACTTTGGCTGCTTTTCACTTAAAACAAAAGATGCATATGTTTTCTCTTGTTTCTTTTCTTTCTCTTTTAATGATAAAATTTTTTGGAGTTTCAGTTTGTCCTATTGGCACAAACTGGGTTTTCAAATGTAAGAAAGAAGATCGTGGATTTATTGTGCGTAATAAAGCTTGGGTAGTTGTCCAAGGATTTGATCAGCAAGAAGGCATTGATTTTACTAAAATGTATGCACCTCTGGCATTACTTGAAGCCACTCATTTGGTTTTGGATTTTGTTTTATTTAAAGATTTCAAGGTGTGTCGGATTGATGTCAAATAGGCTTTTCTACGTGCAAAAGTGAAAGAAAACGTGTAAGTTTACTGGCCACCTAGTTTCAAATATCCTCATTATCCATATTGAGTATATAGCCTTAACAAAGTGTAATATGGTTTTCATCAGACACCACGAGCTTGAATTAGATGTTGTTAATTCCTTTGCTTGTAAATGTTTTTGAGTGTGGTAAAATTGATAGTATATTTTTCATAAGAAAATCAGGGCATATTTCTAGCTAGTACAAGTGTATATGGATCATATTATCTTCGGATCAACCAATGAGAAGCTTTGTTTAGAACACGAAGAAGTAATGAAACTGAAATTAATGAGTGTAATGGTGGAATTGTCTATTTTCATAGGTTTACAAGTGGACCAAAATAAAGACAATATATTTATTCATCAGTCAAGGTATGTTTACAAAATCTTGAAGAAAGTAAAGATGGAAGACTTAACTTTATCCTATATTCCAATCTATGTCATTAACAAACTGGGTCTAGATTTAGGGGCTGATAATGTACAACAACACTTGAATAGAGACATGATTAGTACACTTATGTATGTGACCACTTCTCATCTGATTATAATGTTTGTTCTGTGCATTTGTTATAAATTTCAAGCTCAGCCAAAAAAATCCCATATGAAAGCTGGTCAAACTAATATTTCAAATTTGAAAGTATGACGAAAGTTAGGCTTATGGTTCCTCGATGAATTTTAACTTGCTATCGATTTTGGCTTCCTTTATTGGCAATTCCAGGGTTTTGTATACTAAATACTCTTTCAGGTTGGATACATGGATGGTGTTATGTATTGTGGTAGCCTCAGTTGATATACTACCAGACCAACTCTTGTCAATATTATAAAGGGTCCAATGTATCTTGGGCTTAGCTTGCCCTTTTTGCCAAACCTCACGGCTTCCTTCTAGGTTGTGACTTTTAACATCACCCTATAACCTACTTGGAATTCTAAAGGCTTTCGTCTCCTATCAACATATTTCTTTTGACGATCTCTAATGGTTCTCACTCGCTCATTAATTTTGTTGATTTGTCTGTCGTTTCTATTATGATGTCGGGTCCCATTACTTGGCTATCACCAACCTCGTTCCAACTTAGTGGCGATGGATATATCCTATCATACAGGGTTTCATACGGAGCTGCTTGAATACTTGCGTGATAGCTGTTGTTATAAGAGAATTCTACCAGGGGAAGGTGGTTATCCCAGCTTCCATCAAAATCAATTACACAAGCACTTAGCATGTCCTCTAAGGTCTAAATGGTTCTCTCACTTTGCCCATTAGTCTGAGGGTGGTTTGCTGTGCTCAAGTCAAGTCGGGTCCCCAGAGCTTGTTTGAGAGATTTCCAAAATCGTTAAGTGAAACGACTATCACGGTCGGAGATAATCGACAGTGTCACTCCGTGCCTGGATACTATTTCATCTATGTACAGTCGAGCCAATCTCTTCATGTCGTAATCCTCTCGGATCAGTAAGAAGTGGGCTGACTTGGTAAGTCTATCGACAATTACCCAAAGAGCATCGTGTCCATGAGAGGTTCTTGGTAACTTCGTGACAAAATCCATTGTAATATTATCCCACTTCCATTCGGGGATTTCAGGTTGTTGTAGGGTTCCTGACTGTTTCTGATTCTCAGATTTGAACATCATGCAGGTTATGCATTTACCCATATAGTTAGCTATTGACCTCTTAATTCTAGGCCACCAAAACAATTCTCTTATGTCTTGATACATTGTTGGACCAAAAGAGCCAATGAGCCAAGATCAGGAAAACCTCTAAGTCCCACAAGACATCACAACAACTGCTGAAAGCTTTATCAACAGTTTGACAAAGACTGAAGACTTCAACAGCTAAAGATCAAAGAACTGAAGATCAACAGCTGAAGACTTCAAGTACTGAAGACTCATCTACTGAAGCATCAAGTACTAAAGACCTCAAGTACTGAAGCCTCAAGTGCTGAAGACTCAAGTACTGAAGATCAACAGCTGAAGAACTGAAGTACTAAAGATCAACAACTGATGTACAA
>BJCO01744065.1:0-15829 GCA_018326465.1 Flaveria floridana | reverse complement strand
TGTATATGAGACAGAACAAGAACAACACAAGTAATTGGTTTTCAAGGTTGATGTATATTGCTCTCTAGTTCCTTACAAATGTTTCTAAAAGTTCTACTAATAAGATACAAGGACCAGAAATACTTAACCTACAGCCGTCCATACTTTAAAGGCCAACTGGATACATGATGTAGACAACAAAATCAATGTAGAGTCAAAAGGCAGATTGCCTTTTGACTAGTGACTATGACATGCCATAGCTCACATCCTAATATATTACAAAAAGGATAAGGTACGTAAAGTGGAAAGTTACAGACTCAAGACCTCAATGTACAGTTACCAAAAGCATGGACCTTTTCACCAACTCATGTAAAGTTGGTGTCTTATCAGAGTTGCAGCGGAAAGGGGTCCAGCTTTAGGTAAAAGGTACATCAGATAGAGCATGTGATCAAAAAGTCTTCGGAATAAATCTGTCTTCAATAGTTGGCTTCGAAAGACTTTGTCTTTGAAGCTTCGGAAGACTTCATTTTTGGCTTCGGAAGATATTGGTCTTGGCTTCAAAAGATTTCAAACTTAGAGTAATTTCTAAGGCACTGTGTGAAACTTCCGAAGCATTTCACTTCAGTACACTTGTGCATGCATGCAGGAGAGACTTTAGATGTTTGGGTTGCATCAGCCTTACAAATAAACCTTACACTATGGATGCCATGGATCATTTGGTTGAAGATGAATTGACTGCTACTAGAACGGAATATCCGGTCATCGAGAAATCTAAGTTTGCGTTTATGGCTGACACCTCCAGCTCTCCACAGGTAGATTCTAAAGATGAACTTTTGATAAACATGCCTGTCCTGAATGTAATAAATTTTATGAATGCATAGACTTAAAATTTTCTAGGTTGTTAGATCACAATGACAGTCTGGTAAATGATTTGAAATTATGCACTGAAGCTAATAGAGTGTTAAAACAAAATAAAAGCAGCTTTAAAGAAAAACTTGATTTATTAGGAAAGCAACTTAAGGAAACCGAGGTTGTTGCCTTAAATCAAGCTAATGACATTAAGTTCTATTTATCAACAATAGAGGAAAGTAAGAAAGAAAAAGCTATTTTGCAAGTTGAAATTGAATTGTTAAATCAAAAACTTCACAGTCTAGCTAGTTCCTCTCATATTGTTCAGAACTTAGTCAAAGAAAGAAACAGCGGGGAAGGGCTTGGTTATAAAGTAGTGCCGCCACCACATGCGATCCTTTTGAATACAAAATATCAACCAATAAATAATAACCCTATCAAGGATCATGTGGTGACTACTCGTCTAGTCAGTGATCTAGATTCCACAGATAAAACTGTGCAATCTGTTACTGAACAAAAGGCATCTAGTTCTGGCACTACAGATGGTGTTGAAATTGAAAAAAGGGATGATGAGAATTATAATGTTGCTCTTGGGTTGGGTTTAAAGTTCATGTCTTAAAATCTGAAATTTTAGAACCAACTCAGTCCAAAACTGTTCATCATCAAAATCTCAACAAAATGAAAGTAAAAAGTAATCAAAATGTAAAACCAATCAAATTTGTCAAAGAAGGTGAGAAACCTAAAGTTGAGAAGAAAGAGACCAGCCCTAGATCATACTCTCCCCAACACAAAAGATCTCCCAGACCAGTTAAAGGGAGATCCTGTTATAGTTGTGGAGAACGAAGACATATTTCTCCTAATTGTCCTTACTATCAGACACCAAGAAGAAGAATTGAACTTGTTCATGAAAATAAACCTAGATTTTCTAAAAAAAATATCAAATACCCCTCCGAAATACCAAAGGCAAGACAGACAAGCTCCTGGAATAGCTGTGTTAACTGAGGAAACCCCAAGGGATGAAATCAAACAAAAGGTTCAAACTATAAACTAGTCGTCTGTTTATCACAAACAGGCCTTACACAAAACTGGTTTGTGGGCAAGCAAAATCAACAAGTATGTCTGAGAGTGAGGACAAGATGAAGAAAAATGTGTCTTCATCTTCTGAAGGATAGTGGGTGGAGTTTGTAATGTGTGATGTCTCTAGGAAACCTAAGCCAGTAAAGGCTTGGGTCCCACTCTTGAACTAATCATTTCTGTTTTTTTGCAGGTTGTCCGCTACAGCTCTCTCACTAACACCTGGATTATTGATAGTGGGGCATCCAGGCACATGACCGGGAATCTGTCTCTCCTTTTTAATGTCAAACAAATCAAAGGGGGACATGTATCTTTTGCGGGAAATAAAGGTGGTTATATCACAACTCAAGGTGAAGTGGGAAATGAGAAGGTAAAGTTCGATAAAGTCAACTACGTTCAATAACTGGAGAACAATTTACTCTTTGTTTCTCAAATTTGTGACAAGGGCTTTAAAGTTTTATTTGATAATAAGAGATGCTACACTCTGAAGAAGGATTATGTTATCCCTGAGGAGAAAGATCTAATGTCAGCTTCAAGATATAACGACTTGTATGTCTAGGATATGTCAAAAGCCTCCACAACTGAGTCTGCTACTTAGTGTTTCTTGTCCAAAGCCACCGAGAGGGATTCTATTCCTTGGCACAGGAGAATGGGACACATTAATCCTAGGAAGATGAATCATTTGGTTCAAAATTATCTGGTCGAAGGAGTTACATTCAAGAACTTTTAGCTTCCAGATTTCTGTATTGCATGCAACAAAGGGAAACGGACCAAGAAATCTCAAAAATCTAATAAAGTTCACTCTATTGAGATTCCACTGGAGCTTTTGCATATGGATCTGTTTGGCCCTATCAGTACTAAAAGCATTGCAAGAGATTGGTACTGTTTTGTGGTAACTGATGATTATTCAAGATTTTCCTCGGTTATGCTTCTTAAAGCAAAGTCAGAGACTTTTGAGTCATTCAAGAATTTGGTCACTACTCTGGAGTCTCTGTTCAAGTTGAAAGTAAGGAAGATTCGTTCAGAAAACAGCATGGAATTCAAGAATCAATAGATGGAGGCTTTCTATAGAGAGAAAGGGATTGTTCATTAATTCTCTTCTGCCTATACTCCACAGATGAACGAAGTTGCTAAACGCAAAAATCGAAGCTTGATTGAAACTGCAAGGACGATGCTGGCTGATTCAAAACTGCCTGTTTAATTCTGGAATGAAGCAGTTGCTAATGCATGTCACACTCTCAATCATGTATTAGTTGTCAAACGTCATGGTAAAACTTGTTATGAGTACCTTTAAAGGCGTAAACCAAACTTGGAGTATCTGTAACCATTTGGAGCTCCTTGCATGTTCCTGAAGAAAACTCAAACTGGCAAGTTTAATGAAAAAGCAGATGAAGGAACTTTCTGGGATACAATAAACCTGACAAACGAGTTTACAACAACTCTACGGGTCAAGTTGAAGTGTGGTGCAACGTAGATGTGCAAAGATACACCACCCCCCTGCTGGAAAAGGTCCATCATTTTTCTTTGATTATGATGGATTTTTCAAGTCCTTCAATCTTCCTCCTGCTTATTCTGATGACGAGGTGGCTGCTCAAATGATGTATGACATCCTAAACACTCCTAATTTAGACTCAAGCACTGCTGCTCCAATCGATGGTGCTTCTGGGGCTTCAGAGGAACATCTAGAAGTCAGTATCACTCCTTAGATAGAAGTACACCTGCAAACGACGGTGAATTGGCTGAAACCTCTGAAGCAAATCATCAACCAGCCACAGATGAACTAGTGATTCCAAATCTAGAAAATGAAGTAATCGTGACTACAACTCTAGGGAGAAGGATTAGTGTGAATCATCCCCCAGACAACATCATAAGGGATCTTCTCTCTGAGGTTCAGACAAGAAATTAGCTATACACAGCTGATTATGTAGCAGTAATGGAAAAGGGATACATACATGATGGGGCATTTAAGTGTTTCGTTTCTCAAGTCGAGCCCAAGTATGTAAGTGATGCCTTGAAAGATGAGGCATGGGTAAATACTATGCAAGAAGAACTTCTACAATTTAGGAATCTAGGTGTGTGGACACTAGTTGACAGACCCAAAGGTGCAAAAGTAATCAGCATAAAATGGGTTCTTAGTTGTAAGAAAGATGACCAGGGGATCATTATCAGAAACAAGGCATGGTTAGTAGTTCAAGGGTTCAGAGAAGTTGAAGGTGTGGACTATAATAAGGTATTTGCACCAGTGGCTAGGATGGAAGTAATTCGGAATTTCCTAGCCTACGTATCCTACATG
This sequence comes from Flaveria floridana, assembly GCA_018326465.1. NCBI lineage: Eukaryota > Viridiplantae > Streptophyta > Magnoliopsida > Asterales > Asteraceae > Flaveria > Flaveria floridana. Next base: position 11,634 of record BJCO01744065.1, on the reverse strand, counting down.
AAGATCAAGGTATATCAATTGGATGTGAAGAGTGCATTTCTACATGGTGAAATCCGTGAGACAGTATACGTCAGCCAGCCCGAAGGTTTAAAAGATCCTTGTCATCGGGACAGAGTTTATAAGTTGGACAAGGCTTTGTATGGGCTACATCAAGCCCATCGAGCCTGGTATAAGAAACTCTCCACACACCTGCTGAAACATGGCTTTCGAAGGAGAGTAATTGACTGCATGTTATTCATCAAAGAAAGGGATGGTGATTTACTATTGGTTCAGCTATACGTGGACAACATAATCTTCGGTTCTAAAAACGAAGCATTATGTAAAGAATTTGAATCTGTGATGAAAGCTGAATTTGAAATGAGTGCCATGGGAGAGATGAAGTTCTTTCTGGGATTATAGGTGGATTAGACACCAAATGAAATCTTTCTACATCAGACCAAATACATGGGAGACATCCTAAGTAGGTTCGATATGGAAAATGTAACGATTGCTGGTACCCCTCTTGCCATAAACCATGATGTGGCACCCGATGAATATGGGGATTTGGTTGATGCCACCATGTATCATGGAATGATCGGATCTCTAACGTATCTCACAGCATCTCGTCTTGATATCATGTACCCCACGTGTCTCTGTTCCAGATATCAGTCAAAACCAAAAGTCAACCATCTTATTAGGGTGAAGTGGATCTTTCGTTATCTGAAGGGTACTCCAACACTCGGGTTGTGGTATCCTCATGATGATAACTTTGAACTTACAGCGTACAGTGACTCAGACTATGATGGATGCAAGATGAACTACAAGTCAAAATCTGGTAATGTAAGAAGTAGACGTTTGTTGCTCTGTCAACATGCGAAGCTGAATACGTTGCTGCTTCAAGTTGTTGCTCTCAAATCATCTGGATTCAACAGCAAATGCGGGACTACGGTTTGCAGTTTACTAACACTCCTATTTTTGTTGATAATTTTGCTGCCATAGATGTTACTAAAAATCCAGTACAACATCCCAAAACCAAACACATCGGCATTAAATGTCACTTCATACGTGATTGTTTTGAAAAGCATTTAATCGATGTCATTAAAATTAACACGGATTTTCAGCGCGCTGACCTCTATACAAAAGCTTTTGATAAACCGAGATTTTATTATCTTTTAGAGGTTAATGGCGTCAAAAAGAAAGAGGATGCAATTTCGGAGGAGTCGAGTTCATAGCCCGTCCGTATGTGTCTTAGTTTTAATTCTTTCTGTCAAATTTATTTTATTTTATTTTCTTTTCTCTTTTATCTTAAAAAAATTACACAAAAACAAAAAGATTTTCTATTTTAAAATTTTAGGAGGAGAATAGTTAATTTCAGTATTTATTACTTAAAAAAGGGTGGGCAAAAAGGGGGTGGGTAGGTAAGCTAAAAAGCAAATACGTCAAATCCTAGAAATCGATTCAGTACAGTGGAATATGATAGTACACAGGCATCGAATCGGTTGGGCCACCAAAAGGATTTTCAATTTTGAAATATTATATTGAAAGTAACAGAAAATAATAAGTCTAAGAAGTCAAAGCCTGATAAGTTGAAAAATAATAGTAAGCTAGTCTGTTACTATGGTTATATGGAGAAAGTAGATCTAGGGGTTGCATGTCCATTATATGATGTGTTGGAAGATTCAATAGAATAAACTAGTAGTAGACCCTCATTGGTGAATCAGGTAAATTAAATCAATCAACATGTTGTGGGTTCCCATCTTATCCCTGGTCTGCACAATCAATAAATTTCCAATAAGGGGTGAGGAGCAAAAAGAAAGCCACAAATGTGTGCTAATGACCAAAAACATGAGCAATGCAAATGACAAAGGTCGTTGCTGCGTTAAATGTATTTTAAAATCGCTCTAACAAGAAGATAGGAAGTATGCCTCTCTGTTTTGCGATGGCACTGGCCTAAGGATAAGCATAACCTATATATTCTAAGAATTCAATGTTGTTTGCGCCTCTCTGTTGTGCGATGGCACTGACCTGAGGCTTGGCATCTCTTTGAAAGCTCTTAGAATAGTTTCTTCTTGACAAAAAACCATAGACCGCTCAAAAATCTCCTGAGGAAGGTTGATTACCATATAAGCATGGGATCCACAAATACTTGTTGAACTAATACACCTAAATTATCACCAACGTGTGTCAAAAATCTGTGTATGGATTTAAGTGGACAAATATACTGACAATCATTGTGGCTACATCTCTTGATGTTCAAAATCAATGTGTGCTATACAACAGCTCTAGTATGATTCCCTGTTAGTGCCTTTGACTCTTACATGGATGAGATTCTGTGAATCAGATATGCAATGTTCTCTATTATTGATATAAATGCAAAAGAGCCTAAATGATTGTGTTTTATGCCAGTCTGATTCCATGTGAATCTTTCTAGAAATGATGTTAATGTTTGAAGTCATTCAGCTAAGGGGGAGAAATCTTTTAAGTAACGTTAAAATGCTTTCAACCCTCCTATAAATGAAAAATACAAAAATATGTCTTATTTCAGTTTTAGTTCAAGTTTTCCTGCATTACTTATGTTAGTATTGTGTCAGTGTCGGACTATGCAACAAGACTAAACTCAGTGAATGTCACAAAATGAACCGAACATTAAAAGCTTGTTTCTAAAAGATAAAAGGATCACGTCTGAGGTGATCAAATGGTTTTCAATTAAAGGGATCATGTCTGAGGTGATCAAAAGGTTTTCATTCAAAAGGATCATGTCTGAGGTGATCAAATGGTTTTCAATTAAAAGGATCATGTCTAAGATGATCAATGGTCATAATGTCATCTATCAAAGATAAGTATGTGAAATAATGGGCCAAACAAAGTCAAATTCACTAGAATGGCCCAATCGCATAATTGGACCATAAGTATGGGCCAATCGCACGACTAGACCATGAGTATGGGCCAATCGCATGATTGAATCAAAAGTATGGGCCAATCACATGACTGGACCACAAGTATGGCTTAATCACACGACTGGACCATGGGGATGGTCGAGTCTCATGATTGACATCCTCAGTATGAACCAATCGTACGATTGGTTGAATGCATATAGGTCATTCGTATGACTGAACCTCAGTCGCACGTATGAACCATGCGTATGGGTCCAGTCGCATGACTGAAACTCACAGCAGTAGAAAAGGAGGTCAGCAAGTCGCAACCCTACACTTGATTTTTAAATTCTCTCAAATACCTGGTTATCTATAGGACCCCTATTCAAAATTTTCTCTGTGATTTCATTCGATCTCTCCATAGCTAACTGTTACACGTTCATCTACATGTACTGAAAAGATGAAATCATGATAAATGGGTACATTAAATCAATCAAAAGTGTCCGAATGATATAAAATCTTAAACCAAACTACATAACTCTATATTAGACCTTTAAATGAGCTTAAAAGTGAAATTAAAAGATAACTGGTGTAAAAACAAGTCTTGGCGCTTCTAATGCCTTAAATCATGATATGAATATGACTGATTTGAAGAACATTCAATTTTTCAGACTCGCACAGTATGTATGCGAATGGACAGTCTGATGAATTTCAATCGCACGATTGAACCAGACGCTTGATTCAATCGCACAATTGATTCAATCGGTGATTTAGTCGCATGACTGGCTCAACCGCATGTCATGGCACACGATTATGCCTAGTCAGATGCTCAATCGTACGATTGAGTTCAGTCGTATGGTTCAATCGTACGATTGAACCAGTATGATATAGTCTGGTCAAATTCAAATGTTCTTTCTTATGAACTGGTCTAACATGTTTGTTGCTTGTATTATAGTGATATGGCTGATAGATGGACCATGAGTACTAAGCACAACATTTGTGCTTACCTCAACACGACATCACGGAATGCTACAGAGTTTGTCAAGATTATAGAGTTCCTGAAAGGATCCAGGATCTACCGAGCCATCTCGACTCCCTATACACCTTATGGATCCCTACAGCAAGCATTCTGGGAGAATGCCATTGTGGACCATTCAGTCGAGCCTTATAGAATCTGGAGCTCCATCTTTGGACAAGATATAGATATAGGTGAAGACGATCTGAGGAGAGTGTTGGATCTGGGAGATGACATGGATTATCCTACCAAGCTACATCCCATGACTGTTAGTGGATGCTTTCTGCGGATTAAGTACGTTGGCGACATCAATGCCAGCGTGCTTAATAAGAGTAACATGTGCCCTACCTTTAAGTACCCGGCACATGTGATACTTAAGTGCATTGCTTCTAGACGCGGGGGATTCGATGAGATGAGCGATCAGATTCAGAACGCATTTGTTGCGTTAGTGCTGAACCACCCCTTCAGTTTTTCCAAGATGTTCTTCAACTACTGGAGGGAGAACATGCGGACACATGTGGTGCATGGCTGTCGTCAGCTCGTGCCGTAAGGTGTTGGGCATATTGCATTGCGCTGAGTAGAATTTGACAATGGGTTTGAGTCAGTGATGGTTCTACATGTACCCCCGGTTTTTATAGATGATCATCAACAAGAAGTTACCTAACCTGCCTAAGACCAAAGACGATGAGGTGTCATTGGAGGTGATGGATGACACGACATTGGGTAGGATGAAGGTATATAGGGGAAAGCAAATAAAGCCCCTGGTTAGAAGGTTGTTTGGTCATCTAGCCAATGTTGATTACATAGCTCCGGCCAGAAAGAAGTGGCGTCATGATGATAGTGACTCCAATGTTGAGCACGTTTTGATTCTAGATGATGAGGAGGATGATGATGAGGAGGATGATGATGACGATGATGATGACCATGATAAGGGTCAGGGAGGTGGAGATGAGGGCTCAAGTCAATCCAAAGCCATGGATATATCTACTGTCAAACCACCTTCACATCAGGATGGTTCATCAGCTGCTGGTGGATCTGAGCAAGCTGCCATCCACCAGGACTTCATGATAAGTGAGGATATCAGGAATTTTGACTTACAAGAAGAAGATGATGACTCTGAGGAAGAGCCTCTCGTGAGACAAGTCGGTAGCGAGTGGGTAGCTACTAAGAGGGGGAGGTGGTTGGTACCAGCGAGGCTTGTTCAAAGGGTGTCAACACTGAGGAGACTGGTCCATCATATACACCCGACCAGCCGATCAGCCTAGGGGGAGCAAAAATGACTAAGGGGTCAAGGAGGAAGAGGATGGCCTAGCCCTATGGGATGAAGGGGAAACGCCCAAGGATTATCTTGATGAGTTCTTCCACCACCACTGCCACCACCGCCACCACTTCCACTACCACCCCCACAGCCACTACCACCATCACAGCCACTACCATCAGCATACCCACCACCACACTTACACCCACATATTCATCATCCTCAATACCCAAAACCACACCTCCACAAACCATTCCTATCCCCACACCCATTTACACCACATCTACAACCACCCTAACCATCTCCCAAGCTAGAACATCCACCCAAATTCCACCTCTCCAGGGCACTACTCCACCCACAGTTAGGTTAGAAGAACAGCTTGCGAGCCTTAACAGGCTAGTTCTTAAGCTGTTGGCTACTGATGATCTCTGGGCCAACCAAATGAGACAGCTGATGGCTATGAATGCAGAACAGGGGAAGCAAATCGCCAAGCTGATAGAGAAGAATGAAACCCACGAGCGGGCTTTAGTTCGAGCTCACAAGGCCCTTCAAGCTCAGAATGAGCTGGTTCTGGCATCCACAAAGAAGATAGAGGATCTGGAGAAGAAGAACAAGAATATTATGTTGAGGCTAAAAGGTAAGAGGGAGGATACTTTAAAGATAAAATATGATAGAGATGATAATGGCAATGATGATGATTCTAGTGATGACGAATCTGATGATGAGGGTGATGAGGAGGAGGCTGGTGAAAGTGGAGAGGAGAAGAAGAAGGAAGATGATGAGGATGACGATCCTAAAGGTGATGCGAACGCATTAGTCTCTAATCAATCTGCAAGGGAGAGGCGTACAAAGAAGAACCAGGATCAGGGAACTTCTTCTTCAGCTCCACAAGCAGATAAGCCTCAAGAGAGAGATCAAAGTAATGATTAAGAAAGTTTATGTAATTTGAAATCTTTTGAAATTGAACAGTGTATACATTAATGGAAATGATGATAATTTATGTTTAATGCCTTGATGATTCATTAATGTGTGCTTTCTTGATTATTCTATCAAACAGGTAAAACTCAACAGGTTGATGAATACGATGTCGCTCCCCTTCAGCAAATCAAGTCTCAACTTACAATGATTCTTCATTTGCAAGGGATTGTTAGATAATCTGTGAGTTACACATCAGAAGAGGGGGAGATCATCCACGATCTGTTAGATGAACAGCTCGTAGAGATGTTCAGACTGAACTCAGATGAGATAGTTAGAGATGCTCCTGAAGTGGATGTTGTTAGTGATGAGGAGTTGCAAGAAGTGGATAAGATAGAGATAGAGGATGTAACATCAGATCACTATCCTCATTATATAGATACCGATGGAGATGCTATACCAGACTTGGGTGAAACCTTTGTCAGTGGTGAACTTGACAAGGTTGAAGAAAAAGTCATAGGAAAGAAGCAGCAGAGAATAAAGCTCAAGCTGATGATGCTGATATTGCATAAAAGAAGGCTGAAAGGGCTGCATGCTTAGCTGAGATCAAAACTCAGAGAGAGTCTCCAAAGCAGAATGCATACACCAAGTTGTATAAGGTTAAAAGGCATCAGAAAGTGTCGGGAAAGATTGTCAGCTGGGCCTATTTTGAGGATTTAGATGTCTATGCTGTAAAAAAGGAGAAAGGGATCGAGTGCTTCAGATATCCACATGATCTGAAGACTCTCCCAAGTTTTGAGTTAAACAGACTAGCTTGCCTGGATCTGTTATATGCTAACCCGAGGAAAATGCCGGGATGGTTTGAGAAGGCGTTAAAGAAGGAATACCACACGAGATGGGTCAACTTCAAACCTCAAAACCGAGGACATTTCTTCATAAAACTGAAGTTGACTTAATCTCTGGAAGACGGAAGGTGGTGTTGAAGTGGAGACCTCCGAGGACAGTGTCAAAGATTTCGTTGAGGGAAATGCCATAGGATTTCACACCTTATTTTAAGTGGTGGTATTACGATTGGAGGACGGGTGAAGAAGTTATTGTGCTAGACAGAGACGGAAAGATTAAGACAATCAGGGTATTCGACCCAATGTGGCTTACTAACTTGTCGGCAGACGATGTTTATACTTTATACAAGTGGCCACCGTTCTATGATACACAAGACATTGTACAAGCTCTTCAGTTCTAGCACGTTATAAGACTCTGTTTTGCATTCGAGATTCATGCTTGAGTCACAAATGAAAAGAAGTACAAGAAGTTTCAAGAGCATGTGAAGAGTGTTAGATGATAGAGTAAACTAGGTCCAAGGGGGAGTTTGTTGATACACGATGTCCCTAGTTTATTGTACTTAAACGCTTATGTATTTCACTTCTTACACATATGTAATTCAAGAACAGTATTGTAATATGATATGTGTTGGATGTTATGATATGTGTTTGGATGTTTACTTTGATTATATCATATTCTTATAACGTTCATTATTACATGCTAGATGAACTATATATATAGGTTTGAGGTTGTTGTGCACAGTTTTGAGTCAACAATGATTCAGAAATGTGTTCGACTTAGTCTTGTGGCTATTCATGCTAATGGACCATGCTTATGGACCAGACGCACAAATGGACCATGCTTATGGACCAGTCGCATGACAGAACCAGGTGACTGGATAAGTTGTACGACTAAGACATAAGATTGGCTAAGTCGCATGACTGAACCATTCATAGAGTTCAGTCGTGCGTATGAATCAATCGCATGACTTAGTCGCACGACTAAACCATGCAAATGGCTCAGTCGTACGAATGAACACTGAAACCTATAAATACCACATAATTCGTGGAAAAATGTGACACTTCAAATATTATTATATCCTAGGCGTCGAGAGCATCCTAGTTCGTCCATCCAACTTCAAAGTTCGTTCCTGATCGATTTCTACTCATTCTTAATGTTTGTTTAATTGTTAGATCAATCAGGTTGTCGTTCTCACCAATTGGATCGCCAATCAAATAGGATTCCACACTATTTGATCTGGTTTCACGTTGAATCAGTTAGTACTCTGTATGTACACGGTCCTAACACTTTCTTATGGACCAATGTGCAATACCCCGAACATTGTGCATGAAGTTGATGCTAGGTCTGTGGTCTATAAACAGACCACGAACATTGTGCACTAAGCTGACCTAGTCACCTAGGGTATGCAACAAGAAACCTTGTCAGTCTTAATGTGTGCATCCTTCAGGGTAGCTAATCTGCATCACAGTTGAGCTAACGACAACATGGCCGTGCACCTCCTATTCATTTGCTTGCAAGACTTGCATCCTTTCATTTACGTTCCACTTTTCTTTATCATTAATCTTTCACTTTTATTAATGATAATACTTTGCATTTATGATCATAAACACACCACGTAAAGTAACACAATAATAATTACTATAGACATAAGAATAGCTTATAATAATGCAATATAATAACAATTAAAACCCTAAAGTCAAACTTGGGTCAAACCTTAATAATTTTGTTTTTCTCAAAATTCCAGAAAATAATCAAAGTGTTTTGGGCGTATGAGCACTATACAGGCGCATGTGGCCTGTTTACGCGTTTTACAACTATGCAAGCGCATGAGTCTATTTAGGCGTTTCAACACTTAGGCACATGAGCCAATTCAGGCGCATGGGGTACACAGGCGCCTGTACTTAGGACTTAGGCACATGAATTACTATTCAGGCGCATGTACTTAAACTTAAAATTTCTAAGGCATGTCTAGGTGTATGAGGGTACTTTTTGGGCGCATGAACCCTATATGGGTGCATGACCCTACTTAGACCGTTCTCTAAGGAAAATGTTAGGCGCATGAGCCTTGTGTAGGCGCATGTGCATCTGTTGAACACATTTCTAAGTCATTTTCAAACCCAAATCATTATACCATCCTGTCCTAAGCTTGTTACCTCCATGCTAAGCCTAAACATCACATAGACACCCATAAAACATCATCATGCAACGTGGAACATACGGGGATACTTACATAATCATGCTAAAACCATTTTTAATACATTTTCAGCCCCAAAGAAGCTTTTAAAAAAGTAAAAAACGGGGTCTAGAACTCACCTTATGTAGAAGAAAGTAAAAATCCTCCCAACTGGCTTTTACACAAGAGTCCCAACACCTAACGAGCATAACAACCACCAAAACACAAACAACACTTAGAAATCAGTTCCTAAGGTGGAAAACCTCAAAGAACCAAGCCAATTAACATTAAAACACTCACCTTCGAACTTCTTTTTCTTTTCTTCAAGAACCGAGAGAAAAACTCACTTTTCTTTCATCCTTTCTTTCGGCAGTTGCAACAAGAGGAGCATGGTCGACCATGCTCCTTTTGTACATTCACTTTTTGACTTGATGTACTATTTACACTTTGGCCCCCTCCACTTATATTCCTTTTCCTTTTATGAAAGATACTTTTATCTCTTTTATTTTGATAAAGTTTCGGGTGTTACACTAAAAGAAGCTAATAAAACACAGGAAGTGATCATTGAGAAATTAAAAGAAGAAAATGATAATTTGAAAGAAGTTATTATTAAGAAGGGTGAATAAATTGTTGAGCTTGTGATATCCAAAGAAGAAAATGTGAAAGCTTTTGAAGTTGTGATGAGAGACTATGACTTGATGGAAGAAAAGTTTAATAAGATGAAGGAAGAAAATGATCTGTTGAAAGAAGAATTAAAAAAGATGAAAGAAAACAAAAGTATGAATCTCCAGAAGTTGTAATTATTTTTGAAGTAAACCCGATTGATGTAGAAGAGATATCAGCAGTTGATAAAGGGAAAAGGAAATTAGATAATATAGATGTTTCAGTCTTACCTAAATCATCATTCAAAGTTCAAAAGACTATTGCTAGTCAAGTAGAAGAAGACTGTTGCTACTCAAAATGTACCTATGTTTGAGTATATGAGGAATGTTTATCAAGATGAAGTACACATCAATATAGATCATTTCCATTTGATTGATGGTGAACCAGTTGATCCAGCTGATCTCATTGAAGAAGTTCCTCAAGAGCCTTCTGATAATGATGAAGATGAAGGTAATGATGATGAGGATGATGATGAAACTAATAATACTGAAAGTTCTAGTGATGATGATAGAGATTATGGTGATGGTGGTGTAGCTGAGATTGTTGATAATAAATCAATTGATGATGAGCATGTTCATGAAGTTAATGAAGAAACACAGGATGGTGGTGATATGGATGTGAATGTTAATGAAAATCTTGATTAACAACAAGATTTTGACATAGATTACATTGATGCAATGATGTCTGAGCCTATATTTCAAAGCTTAACACCTATTGTAGCATCTCCTGTGTATATATTTCCAGAAGCTTCTGTAACTGAAGAAACTTATGTACAAACAGCACAACATGTGTCTGTACAAACTGAAGATGTTCAAGATGTTGATTTGATTGATACTCTGAAAGAAGCTAACAACGCACAGGAAGTGATCATTGAGAATTTAAAAGAAGAAAATGATAATTTGAAAGAAGTGATTATTAAGAAGGATGAATAATTGCTGAGCTTGTGAAATCCAAAGAAGAAAATGTGAAAACTTTTGAAGTTATGTTGAGAGACTATGACTTGATGGAAGAAAAGTAATAAGTTGAAGGAAGAAAATGACTTGTTGAAAGAAGAATCAGAAAAGATGAAAGAAAAAATAAGCCTGAATCTCCAAAAGTTGTAATTATTTCAAAAGTAAACCCGATTGATGTAGAAGAGATATTAGCAGTTGATAAAGGGGAAAGGAAATTAGATAATATAGATGTTTTAGTCTTACTTGAATTATCATTCAAAATTCAAAAGACTATTGCTAGACATGTAGAAGAAGACTGTTGCTACTCAAAATATACCTATGTTTGAGTATATGAGGAATCTCGCTCAAGATGAAGTACACATCAATATAGATCATTTCCATTTGATTGATGGTGAACCAGTTGATCCAGCTGATCTCATTAAAGAAGTTACTTAAGAGCCTTCTGATAATGATGAAGATGAAGGTAATGATGATGATGATGATGAAACTGAAAGTTCTAGTGATGATGATGGAGATGATGGTGATGGTGGTGTAGCTGAGATAGTTGATGATGAATCAATTGATGATGAGCATGTTCATGAAGTTAATGAATAAACACCGGATGGTGGTGATATGGATGTGAATGTTAATGAAAATCTTGATCAACAACAATATTTTAGCATAGATTACATTGATGCAATGATGTCTGAGCCTATATTTCAAAGCTCAACACCTATTGTAGCATCTTGTCACACCCCAACCTTGACGGCGGAAACGTCAAGGTGTGAGAGTTAAGATTGTTCACAGCCACATAACGCTATGTTTAAATCCAAATATATTATTCATAAGTTTGAAAGGTACATTACAAGCATAGTCTTAATAATGAAATAAGTTTAAACATGACATAACACGGTATAATCAATTGATTTTATTAACTAGGTCCAAGTCCTAGATTTATGCCAGCAACATAAGTGCACTTCAAA